>VYZQ01016917.1:110964-123353 GCA_013400655.1 Mystacornis crossleyi | reverse complement strand
GCCACCAAACCAACCAACCAAAAAAGAAAATTAAAAAAAAAAAAATAAAAAAAGAACCAAACCAACCCAAACAAAAAAACTTAGAGAGCAAAGCTCTGGCTCAGTAAAATATTTTTATTGTTGATTTCTAACAAGCTGCAAGTTTTTATTTAAGTAAACAAAAGCAGCACATCCCCATCACTACTACTTAAGTCTTTTAAAAGTCCACATTATGCCCAAAGCCTAAGCAGGTGCTCATGTTATATAAATACCATTTTTCTCTCAACTCCTAACAACAATGAGTTTTCTACAAAACACGTAAAGGCTTCCTGAGACTCTGCATAAACTCTTCCTCTCCACTGCCCTCCCAACCATTATACAGAAACGTGGCTTCAAGTCAAACAAAAGGTATCTGCCCGTCAGCCAAACCTGTCAGCGTTAAACTGGTGTAAGAACATCCTCACACTGGTAGCCCAGTATAGAAAACAAACGCGACAGACAGAATTTAGTTTCTTAAGGACAATGCTAAAAGACAAAGATGTAAATCACAAAGGGACATAAAAAGTTCACACATTTTCACATGTTCATTATCCAGAGAATTTCCTTTTTTTGCATTTTTAGCCTACAGAGTCAAAATACAGTGACTTGCAACCTTAGAAGTAATGGGAGGTATAAATATGCTCAGAGCTCATATCAGTTTTAATAAAAATAATTTTCTGTGGAAATTACATTCTGAACAAATAAAGATAAGAATTAATGGGTTCTTTCTAATATTGCAAGAACTATTTTCTGAACATTTTGTTTTCTCATAAAGTGTGTTAATAAAAGAGAACAAAAACTCCATGTTGTGAACACTCCTGAAGGGAAGTGAAAACTTTTTAGATGTGAGTACAATAATTCACCTATGCAGATAATTTGAAAATCTCTTGGACATATATTTAGGTTTATTTTAAATGGAGTGCTTTGTCCATAAGATTTCATCTCCTCCTGCTACTTATCCCCTTGACATTTGTGCTCTTACTATAATGGGATTCAGTAGCACAAGTGGGTTAAATTCTTATAAAATAAAATCTTATAAAATAAATTTTCATGGAAATTTCCCTGGTAATTACAGCAAGAACAAGGACAAATAATGAAAATGCATTGTTTGTGGCATGCAAAGAATATGTGTCTGCCTGGAACATTACACAATCTCAGCAGCTCTAATGTAATTCAGAGACTGAAGAATTGAGGGGAACAAGAGAATACACAACCTGTAAATTCTCACAGCCTAATGTAAAAATAATAATGAAAAAGTAAATTTGATTCTTTGATTTCAACTGAATTTAAAAGAATGGTGACATTTCAAAGTCACACTGTGAAGAAATAAATGCAATTCTATGAACTATTGTTAGTTTAACTTGTATCTTATTCTTGTATCTGGCAAAGAAAATGAATCATATTAGGCATGTTTATGTCCTGTTTGGTTTTCTCTAATGTTGTGCTGGATGGCAAACAATTCAGGGATATTGATTTGTTTTAAAACAAACTGTTCAATTTAACATTAAAAAGAAAAAAAACAGGGAAAAAAGAGCACAAAACATTTCTATTCATCGTGGGTTTTTTCAAAAAGTTTGAGCTATCCAAAGCATACACTGTCAGCCATAGGTTGACGTGTTATTAGTTATTACGACGGTCTCCAGTTTTATTAGTCAAAAACTACATCCTGCATTTACAGAAACACCACTGCCTGGAGAATAACATCACACTGAATGAAAAGAACCCTGCTTATTCTTCAACACTGTGATGGTGGCAGCTCATGTCCTACCTGTGTCATTAAAAATAATACCTTCAAACAACTGGCAGCGTGCTCGGATGAATATTTTGTGTAATTGTTGCATAATCAAGATCTCTGGACTTGTTTGTCAATCTTGTGTTACACAGACTTAAAAACTGAACGGCCAACTGTCTCTGCAGTATCAGAAAAGTGCCAGCACATCGCCATTCATGGCACAAATTAGGAGTGAAAGAGTCAACTGATGAAAGATAAGATGTGATGCATGCAGAACGAAACTACCTTAGGTAAAACAACATGAATTTTTTAGGTAAACAGCGAAGTTTAGGTAGAAGGCTAAAAGGGGAACAATGCCAGGATGATGGACTTAAACAGTATATTCTAATCAAAGGAAAATACTGATATTCCTCCAAAGAAAACAAACCAAAGACATCTAGATAAAGAGCCAAACTTCAAGATGCTTACTAAGTTCAACTTTTACATCACCTTAAGTCCACTGTAATAAATTTACTGTTTCTTTATTGTATGCTGAGGGAGAAATAATCTCTCCAGTATCAAACTTCAGGGCAAAATAGCTGTAATGTCTGTCTCATCAGTCTGGATATACATTAGAGAGATTCACTACCTCAGTACATATGGAAAAAAAACCCCACACTAAAATCTCTGATGCTTTGTCATTTGCATCTGTTGTTTTGCAGGGGACTTCTGTTCTATAAACTAACTTTAACTCCCTTAAAAATACCATTCTTTAAGTTAATGAATTCAAGAAATTCTCTTGTCCAGGTTTTAATCGCTTAACTGACAGCAAAGCCAATTTATCAAAAGAGGAGAAAAAGAAAAAGTAGCTTATATAAGCTCCTAAGCAGCATTTAGTCTAAGTGTTTCAAATACAGCTGGTCCTTTTGATACCAGGGCTCTGGCATCTTTATAAACCATTATTAACCGTGTGCATTTAGTATTAGCAGAATTTCAGCTTCCAAATGAACACAAATAACAGCCATTCTGCACAGAAATTCTGTTTTACAAGACACTTAGGAGAGCATAAAAATTATTAACCAGAAACCATGCTCAATTTAATGTTTTTCCAATTAGCAATTTAGATTATATTATAGTTGGTCATATTGTACACTGTAACAGAACTGTATTTATTTTAACTGAAGAGTAGTAGCAAAGGACAAGTCAGTCCTCAGAGAATGAATCTTTTATTAGTAGAAGCTGCACTTTTCTGTCTACTGAAAGTAATGTAGTAAATGTGTCTACTGTAGTAAATGTGGGCCTAGGGACTTTTTCCACATGGGATGCTGTGAAAATCCAGCTTCTAAAAATCCAAAAGGTGATAATAAAGCTAATTCCCTCTCCTCAGTTCTTAGCCCAGACAGGAAACCACTTGATTTGGCATCTTACCGGCGTAAAAAAAAAAACCCAAATTGTCAGGGGGGTCACAAAGGAACACATCAAATCCCCCCAAAAATTGTTGCAGACACAGCAGGTTTGTCCCTCTGAAAGCTTCAAAACCAATTCTGCTGGAGACCCAGGGAATCAGCTTCTGCGGGGGTCATCAGCTGTAACAGAGCATGGCAAAACACTTTGAGCCAGCCCACTGTAACAGAGGAGCGTAAAACCTTTAGGCTCCTTAGCTCAGGAAGAACAGTACAGCTGGGTTTCCCTTTTCTGACTTTATTACCAGAAGAAAATGCAGAAAACAGGAGCTGTGTGGTTACTATGCCTTAAAAGTTGCCCAAAATTCTCTCCAAGGTAGACAGTAAAAGCAGAGGAGAAATCAATCTACCTGAAAGGTCATTGTGAGAAGACTCAGAAAACAGATCCTGAGAGCATCTATAAGCTCAGATATAGGACAATTGTGTTGTTGCTCTCAAGATTTAAACTAATGGTGCTGAGTAGTCCAAGTATGAAAATAAGAGGCATACATTTAAGTTTAAAAATAGTTAACAATTAAATCTAAAGTAGCTCATTATGCACTGATATTTATAAATGCAATTC
The DNA here is from genome assembly GCA_013400655.1 of Mystacornis crossleyi. Classification (NCBI taxonomy): domain Eukaryota; kingdom Metazoa; phylum Chordata; class Aves; order Passeriformes; family Timaliidae; genus Mystacornis; species Mystacornis crossleyi. The sequence goes on along the minus strand of VYZQ01016917.1, from coordinate 119,599 downwards.
AAAACCTGTGAAAAAACATTATTCAAGCAAGAAAAGACAACTTCTTTTTTAAACATCAAAATCAGGAAAAAAAAAAAAAAGGCAAATACAACCCAAAATAAAAAGACAGTAGATACACCAGTGTGCCAGTGTCATGAGAAAACTGATCCATCTTTCAAGTGCAGAGCTGACTTCAAAGTCAAGCCTGTTCTGAGCCTGGGATTGGACCAGAATAGAACCACTAAAACATTATTATCTTACCATCACATAATAGAAAATTGATGTTTTAGTGGTCCTATTCTGATAGATTATAGAAAACATTAACTTTGTTTTATCCATAAGCAAATTACTGTGAAATTGGGGGTTCTATTCTGCTTCAACCTGCAGCAAGAACTTCTGCTAAACGTCAGTAAGTGTTACATGAATCTGTCAGAAGGAAGGAACAGACTGGACAGAACAGACATCCTCACAGTGAATTACTGTACATAAGACTTCCGTTTGAATTACTGTACACAGGGCTGTCTTTGGGTTTGGGGATTCCTTGGGGGAGAGAGACAAGGGGAAAGCAGCAATTTAGGATTGTTAACCATTTCTGCAACCTTTTTGTTCGTAGAGTACAATATTTTAAGTAACTTCAAATACAACATGATACTTTCTAAATTTCTAATGACCTTAAATAGTTCCAGTACGATGGCTTTTCAGCAAAGAAAGTTGAATGAAGTCAGCCGTGTCAGTCAATTGACTCCTCCACATGAGAAGAGGCTAAATAGAAGGCAGCTTTTCAGCTGGAAAAAGATATGACTGAGGGGATGTAGGATAACTGCTCTAAAATTTTAAACAGCCTGGAACAGGTGATAGGAAATGATTATTCACAATTCAAAAACCAGACAGAGCCAAATGATGTTATCAGCCTGTAGTTTAAAAAAACCCAACAAACCACTCTCCACACAAAGCACGTTAAAAGCGTGTAACTCACCTCCAAAGAATGAGCAGAAATCAAAAGATCTGACTCCAAGACCTGAGGAGGCAAGTTCACAACAGCTACCTCCACCATCCAGACAGCTTTTTACCCAGCTGAGCCATGAGCAGCCAGTTTCTCCAGGAGAATCTTGTGGGAAACAGCGTCAATGGCTTTACTAAAAGTCCAGGTAGAAAATATCCACAGCCTTACACTCATCGACAAAGCTTTGTGGAAGGAGGTCAGGTTGGCCAGGCAGGACCTGCCTTTCCTAAACCCATACTGGCTGGATCCCATCCCCTCGTTGTCCTGTATAAGGAAACTTCTTCTGCTGCTTGAAATAAACTCAGTGTGAGCGCGAAGAGAGCAGCACCCATTGCAAGCCTCTGAATCAGATTCCCTGTGTGAGTGCTCCCATGTGCAGGGGAAATGGAGCAAGCACACCCAGCACCAGCTCTCCACTCAGCGCGGATCAACAGATGGCAGCCCTCATTTGCATCTCGTCAAGATTCACGGCCACAATTTTCGATGATTAAACTATCAGAAAGATGTAACAAGCTCTTTATTTGGAAGAGAGGAAGGGGAAAAGAAATGATCATGCTTGGCCTCCGTGTTTTTGACAGCCTGATTGACGTGCTTACACGATAGTTATTTAACAGCATCGGTACTTCCAGGATGTGGCTGCTGGCGGCTGGAAGCTCGGGCCCAAATCCAAGAACACCCCGGGAACACAGAGCACCCCAGAGAGAGAAGACAGACCCCAAAGTCTGCAGGCACAGCCCTGCTGCAGCCTGACTCTGGCTGCGGGGCAGCCCGGGAGGCTCAGCAGCCACTCTCTGCAGCCTTCGCGCTTCTCCTCACTTTGAAATTTTGCATCTACTCAGGACAATTTTGATGCACCATTCCTGCCCCAGCTAAATCCAGGTCTTGGAACCCGTTTGGCTGCATAAGTCCACCAGCCCCTGCTTAACAGAGCCCAAGAAGGAATCTCCAGCCAGTGCCGTGGCCGTATTTGACTGTGTGTCAATGCCTGGTCACATCATTCCTCTCGTTTTCTCTCGCACCCTTTCTCTACAGGAGGCATTTGCGTGCTCAGTAGAATCATGCATGAAAACCACCACACTTAGTGAAATGAAAGTCTCTCTCTAAGTGTCTCGCTAAGTCTGTGTTTCTAATTCTATCCTTAATTCAAACTGCAGGCATCGTTTGAATTTTTCACCTGTTTTTAAAGGTGAGCTTAAAGCAAAATCGGAAGCGTCGTAAGAAAAGCTCTGAAAGAAATGGAAATTCTCTTAAGTGTATCAGTCATGGGGATATATGAAGATGACAAATAGGTTTCAAGACTGAGGAGAATTTTTAATCACATGTACTTGAAAAGCTCACTGGTAAGGATCTCAGGTGTTGGCAAAGAACATAAAGCAATGTATCAGTATATCATATGTATAGAAACTATGTACAGATAATGAATATAAAACACCTATGATATAATATGATACATCAGGCATTTAATATTTATTAGGTACGTGATTTTTTTTTCTAAAAAATCCTATAAACCTATTATTTTTACATTTTTCCAACTATTTCATCACCTTAGCAAAACTCCCTTAGAAATTAAGCATACTTACTCCAAAGTCTCCTGCTGAATGCAGAAGGAAAGGGCTAACACAATAGGTATCATAATTATCTTGTACTCAAGAGATTTAACTTCACTACTTCTAACTGATAAACACTTAATTTTAGAAAAATTTCCTTCATTTCCATTTTGCCTTTTGCCTCATTTTCCTCACTGTAAAATACACAGGACGCATATTATCTACGCATAAAACAAATAATTACATAGTGAATTCTTTAACCTGTCATCTTAACTCACCTGACATGGTAACAGTGCATAGATAATTTGCATGATGTTATATTCTAATTGTGTATTTCTGCCTTTTCCTAACTAACACCCACCTTGCATTTTATTACAAGCAAGTTTAGCTTAATAAGTCTCACGCCATTCATTAACGGAGTGGTAAGAGATGCAGTTGTCTCTTATTTTAACACAAACAAAGCATACAAAAAAAAAACACATGCAAAGAGACCACGTCCATGAAAAGTTTATGCCTACAAAGTAGTTACAGATGAGAGGAAAACTGCAGACATTTTCCAAGTCTGAGTCTCACGTAGTCCAACTTCTTAAAAAAGACACATTTACTTTTATCAGGAAAGCATCAGAATCCCTAGCAGCATATCTAGCACTGCTGCAGACTCGGGTTTGTGTGCTTGGTCACCAGTCCCACTCCCCATTTTCCGCTGCTGAAAGAAGCAGAGGCCACAGATGAGTTTCCCTTCCTGATATTCTAATACTGTCTTTGTCGGGGGAACTAAATGTTTATTGCAAAAGAGGATATAAACTGCCTACCCTCCCTGACATTTATTGAACCAATACTCAACATTAAATTTCCTCTCTGGCATCTCAGAGTAAGATAAATAGGGATTAAAATGGCAGCAGAGCAGCAGAGGAACAGTGGATTTTTATTTATGCATTCATTCTCCCAGAGCTAAGAATAAAGACATACCAGAAAACAACATGCACAATGAAAAGTTAACATTGCCATCAAAGTACAGGATATCTTTAAAAAAAGGGATAAATCAGTCTCTCTCCTAAAAGCTGAACCTCACTCAATAATCCCTAATACAAGTTGCCCAGTACAGAGCTGCTAAAGGAATTTTATACAATGAATGAACCTGAGCAATAAGATGGTGTTGGTAGCAGCATCTGCAAAGAAAAATGAAGAAATGATTCAAAAGAAAAAGCTGTCTTATATTTATCTTAGTATCACAGAAATTACCCTGACTCTTTTCATCCCGGTTTGTTTGTTTTTTTTTTTTTAATTTCCTCCTAAATTAGAAAGCCCATTTTTCTCAACTCCTGTGTCTGCACCAGGAATCTCAGAGCTTTCATTCACACTCTCTATTGACAAAAACGTGTCTGACCAGGACTGATGTCCTTCTCTTCCTGAAATCCATATGTATTTCTTTTCTCCACAGAAACCAAGCAGCCTCAGGAGTTTCTGCCTCCTGGGAGAGAAATGCACCCTAGATCTGGATCTCCATGTAGTCCCAGACAACAATTTCCCTTTCTTCTACCATGCAATAATTGGATAGAATTTTTTCCCCCCTGCCACACACTGGAGTTATGCTGAACTTAGCCAGTTCCAGAAAACTCAAAATGTTATCAAGTACTTGTTAAAATGTGTTTAAAGAGTAAGGAGAATCAATCAAGATGTTGAGCCAATATTCAATTAACAGTAACACAAACTGCACAATGGGGAAGCATACACATAACTAAAGCACTTGTTGGAATATATCACTTGTTCTGAGTCATTTACAACAAGAACTAACTGAGCAACGAAAAAGATATTTCTTTCTGATGAGTACTTGAATTCAAGATATGAATATTATTAATCTGCCACACATATTGAAAGATTACTCTCTGGTTTTGCATCCCTGGAAAACAAGGATTTCATAATTGGTTTTCATTTATAACTTCGCCAAAAGATACTTCTCTAAGCTTCTGACACAAGCATGTGATGGTAGGTATGTCTCTCCAATCAGCAGGTTGACTGTTAGAAAATATGCAGTTGTAGGAAAAATAATGTTTTAAGAGTTGCTGTTATCCTAAGAATCTCCAGATTATCATCATAATTTGTCATTTAATAGAGTTTCTTAGCCTTAAATCTTTAGGAAAAGACAAGGATATGGGAGCTTATGATCTTTGCATCCAGAAACCCCATGAGACTGCTCAAAGGGTCTTGAAGTGCTGCAGTCAACTTCATTCTCAACCTTCAGCTCCACCATGGCTGGGAGGAAGTGGGTCCACAGAGGACAACTCGTAAGCCCACTGCCCACAAGTGTTTTCCTGGAGAGTACCTGGAGAAAGAGGATCCTTCCAGTGGAATGTGTGTGTAGGTGGGAATTACATCTACAAAGGGTGTTACAGATGTGTGAGGGGTTGGTGACACACCTCAAATGATCGTTTCCATTTGGGTTTTCTCATCTGTTCATGTTGCTGTCCCCCGAACACAAGTACTGCAATCACAGCTTTCTTGACCTGGGAATACACGAGCCCATGAAAGGAAAGATTCTCCTTTCCCCAGTCAGTGAAGGCCATCACACTCCCCACCTGGACTTCTCGTCTCAGAAGTCCCAGTTACTGACAGGATTCCCCCTTTTCTTCGACTTCAACATAATTGGTTTGGAGCTTGCAGTTTTGTCATGTGCAGCCCAACACAGATCTGAAATCAGAGATTTCACTTAAACATGACCATGCTAATTCCACTGCATGCTTACTTCAATCGTCATTGCTTTAAAATGTCATTGTCTAATTAAATTTGAATTAAAAGGGAATAAAAGTACATAATACCTTATTCTGTTTAAAGCAGCATTACCCACCAGAATGTGGTGGACTTCAAGTCAGATCTTCTAGAATAACTAAATATTTCTGAGTTGCTGATACACATTAAACTAATAGAGGTCTCTGCTTACTTCAGCTGGTGGCTGTATAATATTTTTCCTTCAAATAACTTTAAAGAATTGCTGACACACACAATAATTCTCATGCTCTGTACTCTTTTATAGATTATGCTCATTTAAAAAGTATTTTATAACATCACAAGCATTATACAGCTCCCTTTCTATGGATCCTGCCTTCCCCAGTGAAGAGCAGTGGTCAATAATCAACTCAGAACACTGCTACTGTAAATTCTTTTTGACTGTAAAAAATTCATCCCGTACAAAGAAGTTACCAAGTGCCTTTTTTGTGAGCAAAGCTTTTAACTCTCTACTGGTGAATAATGGAGAAAAATAGAGGGCAAAAGAAACACTGCAGAGATTTTGTTACTATTATTATGGTATTACTGGTCATTTAAAGCTAAAATCTAATTTTAAAACTCCAATTCTAAGAGTAGCTCTAAGTGGCCTGTATATTAATAGCCATAAAGGGGCCACTCTGCCTGACGCAGGCTGGCATGGAGCCACTGCTCTTCCCTGCCCACAGCCCTCGGACAGGGAAAGGCTCCCCGCCTTGGAATCAGCCTCCCTGCTGCAGTGCTGCTCCATTCCAGGCACAGCAGCACTTCCACAGTCTCAAAACACAATCGGGTCACAACCTAGTTCGGTATCTTGGTATAATGAGGTATTTTTCTGTAATTCCAGTATATTCTGTACCTGAACTAGATCTTGTTAAAGCCAGCAGCAAAGTCCATCCCGTCGCCATTAATGAGTTTGTATCGCATGCTTTGAAACCTCTGCAGATACAGCCTATCACAGCTAAAGGCAGATAATAATGTTTCGCAAGTGAAACTGAATCTGGATGAAAATTAAAGAAATAGCAACGTTTGTTTAAATAAATGAGGCTTGCTCAGATTTTGACATATTATATATTTTCAGTATGCTGCACTAATCAATAGCAGCTAATTAGTAAAACAAAAAGAGCCAGGTCTACCTAAGGAGAAACAGTTCTCGTCCTACCATTTATTTCAAAAGTCAGCCTGGAAAAAAACAACTGCTTTGAGCTTTATAAATATTGAGATGGAATTGAAAAAACACAGATATTATTTTTATTCCACATATGATAATGAATGAAGCTATCAGAGATGTTTTTGTCTAAACACAAGCAGCTAACCAATGGCATTTGAACTTATTACTCATAACACAAGCAAACAATTTCTATTTTTCACAACCCGTAATAAACAGAATCCACATAACTTTTCTGTATAACCATGGGTGTTACTTTTCCAAATGCCTTTTGTAAAAATGACTTGCCAAAACACTTCTGTGGAAAGAAACCAACCAAACAAAACCAAAAGAAATACCAGAAACAAACCAAAACACTGTCCCTCAGCCAAGACAACGTCTCCAAACGAGTCTAAAAAAAGGAAATATTTTCTCCAAAATGAAAAGGCAAAGACAAGTCAAACCAATTTACTTCTGTGGTTGTCAATATTTTTTTACCAGAAAGTGTTCCAAGTCAGAAGTAGTCTCATATGAAACAAAAAAACAAAAAAAAAACAAAAACAAAAAAAAACCAAACAAACAAACAAACAAAAAAAACTAAAACAAAAAAACCCAGACCCAAAATAATCAGCCAACCAATCTCAAAAAATCCAAACTAAAAACCCCCACACCTATGAATAGAGGATCAAATTCAAAATTACAACATGAAAATAAGCCGCCTCACACACCTTAGTAAGTTAATAGAACTGGGTAATTCTATTCTGAGATCAATTTCATATATTTATAATCTCCATAATGGAGTAATAAGAGGAGGCATAGAGTGAAAAAGAGACAACCTATTAAAAATGTGGTGCATGCGACAGGACTGTGACAGCCAGTGCTCAAAGAGAAAAGTGTGAGCAGATAGGGGAATCAGCCACATTTTCTGCAGTGTGTTAAAAATAGCCAGGTGGAACATGCCAGATTTTTAATATATACTTTCTCATCTGATGCATGTTCCCTCAGCAGTCACCGCAAACCACCCTCCACTAGATATTTACAACAGTGTTGATTTTCTCCAGGACTTTTCTGCTATTAATAATCCCCACTCCCCCAAAGAAACCCTAAACCAAACGAAGGGTTACAAAATTAAGAGACAGGCAATCACACCACTGCATTTATGCTGCTCAGGCTCCCAGGGAAGAGTCTGGGAAATTTACTATCAAAACTGTTTTTCCAGACTTCTAGTCATTTAAAAGCTTCATATATTACTCTAGAGTTCCTTTCAAAATTATTTTTATAATTTCCTTTATTTCTTCACAACATAATTCTTTCCCTTAGTTTATCTCTTGGTGTGTAAATCCAACTTTATTTACATACATACACTGCATCTATTACTGACTGCCATGCTGCAGGCATTACTGTGCTGCACTTTAAAATTCAATCAAGGCAATCCATTTAGGTGCAGAGTTGTGTTCTCTATAATTGGAATTAATCTATGGGAAAAGGTATTTCCCATAGATGTACTGTTCTATCATGCATCAGCCAAATACCTGTAGACATTACCTTCGCACATAAACAATTTTTGTGCATTTATTTTTAAGCCCAACTATTTCTGTGACATAAATCTCCAGGTGTGAGTCAAATTTTGCAGCATGTGAGATATTTTTGTAGATTTATAATAGAAACTATGTAAATATTGATCTCTTTAAAGTCTTTCCTAATAAATTCCTTCTACTTTAGCCTCCCTGTCATGTACCTCTTCAGCTTTCAGCTTATTTCTTCTTTAAGCTACTATGAATTCCTGTAGCAATTAAAATTATGGAAAAAAAATCCAAACCATTGGCCACAAGATCCACATACATTTTGACACAGATAGGCCATGCCTGCATCACTTTCCAAAATACTTGCACATAAATGACATTTTGAAGAAACACCCTTCTATACAGCAGTGGAATTTAAAAGGTATCCTGCCTCTCTTAAGCCAAAATGGTGATTTCCCAACACTGTTGAACTGCACCGACCATTTAACAGTCTGCTAATTTTTAACATCTCTGTCACAAAATGTACTTTGACTAGAATGCAGCAAATTAAAACAGTTGATTGGAGAAAGCTATTGTATACCCCACTGGGAAGCTGCAGATTTTTCACATTGTTTATTCTGCAGAAATGAAATACTTAGTGCTGAAATCCTGAAGGCGATTTGGAGACCTAAACATG
>VYZQ01016917.1:81092-102449 GCA_013400655.1 Mystacornis crossleyi | reverse complement strand
TGAATCTCTCTGCTTGGTTACTTATGTTACTTACAGGTAAAATTTGGTTTACAAGTTTGCAGAAAATCCATTTAGTCACAGTCACCCAAGCATGGAAAATTTTGGGTTTGCTTCAGATTAAAGGAGAATAGGGAATGGAAGAAGAGACCCATTTTCTTCCATTTTTGTCAGAATTATTTATCATTAATTTAACATTAATGGAAGAGCCAAAAAAGAGAATCCCCCAAATACCCAAACGCAGCAATTCCCAAAAGATTATAACCGATGAGCAAGCCAGGTTCAAAGCCATCAGTGAGAGGGAGCAGACCCCTAACTGCACAGTCCAGCTGACATCAGCCCCATTATGCTACACAAGTGTGACGGAGTGGACACAGCTTTGGGGAGTTTGGTGGAGATCAGAAGTTGTATCTTCCCTCTGACACTGGTGAAGTTGCATGTCCAGTCTGGTGAGAGCTCATCAAGAGCTCAAAGAGAGAGGCAGCTACTCCAGCTATCCCAAAGAAATACACATCAAGGCTTACAAGTGGAAGCCAATCCATCCCTAGCAAATTCCAGTAATCAAGTTGATTTGATTTATTCTTGTTCAGTCAAGCCTGTCCAATACCCTTGAAACCATCTCCAAATGTTACCTAACTAGGAGGTACTGCTCAAACTGTGTAGGTAAGACTTGAGTTCTGATTAATGAAATTCAATCCAAACAATACAATTTTGTTTCCCGAGTTCAGATTCTTCTAGTTCTGGAGAAGTAATGTAGATTTTTCTTCAGCAATGTTTTCAACTGACATTTTATGACTGACAGAATATTTTGAAAAGATAGTTTAAAATTTTTTTAAAGCATGAAATTGTGCAATTCCTTTAAATAAGACTTAATTTTTATTTATTCTAGAAAATATTAACTCACATAAGAAAATATTAACATTCCATTGTGTTGGGTTATACAAGTGTTAAACTGGTCAGTCCTTGCTAAAATTATTTTCCATGAGAAGATGTTACTGTAATGAAATGTTCCTACTTTAATGGTTAATTGAAAATTATTAGGTTCCCTCACCCTTCTCATGTAAGTCACACTATCCACCTAAAAAGGAAGAGATGGTTTTTGTATTCTACTTCATTATAATACTTTAATTTCATAAAAAATATTATTTCTGCAATGGCACTCTGACATTGTAAAAGTTACTTTAAAAATTTCAGTTTGCCCCATTTTGAAATGGAATCTGGGTTACGTGATTTGGAAAGACACAATTTCAGATGTGAGGCAGCACATCTGAAAATAGATTAAATTTATTTTGTTTTAAGATGTGGACAAAGGCTACTGCTCTGGCTCCTCCTTCTCCATCAGGGGGAAGCACCTGTGTTCTGTGCCACCTATGGAGCTGTGCTGACCTACTGAGGCTGGACTCAAATTGCTCCTGCAGAGTCAATGCACTTGATAAAATTTAATGTCAAGTTTCACTGTCAAAGCATGATTTTAGAAAAGTATAGTACTTTGAAATAAAAACCTGGAAGACTGGAAGGCAAAGAGCAATTTTGATTTGATTATTGGTTGCTGTAGCTAATATTAATACTTCAAAATTACTGGCTTAATCTCTTCCTACTGGTTTAATAATCAAAATAATTTGTCTTGAAATTCCTCTCAAGACTGGCTGCAGATATGCTAAGCTGTCAGTGGACAGATCAGATCAGGTGGATATCTGTTCCTAATTGCAGGTTTAATGCACAGACCCACCACTGGCCAAGACTGAGCTCGCCACCCAATGGTGGTGGCACCACTGATAACAGATTTAGGAAGGGAAGAAAAACTGCACAATTGCAGCCGGAGACAGGACTGGGAATATGTGAGAGAACAACTCTGCAGACACCAGTCTCAGTGGAAAAGGAAGGGGAGGAGCAATCCATAAAAGACTAACAAACATCTGAAAAGACACTTGTGGAGAAAAAGATGTACAGATGGGGAAATACAGACAGGTGTACTGAACAGTGCCATGAAGGAAACAGTGTTGTTTTAAAGCAGTCACAAGTTGGGCTGCTTGGAATTTGGGCATATGTGTGGTGGGGCAGCGCTGGGCACCAGGCAGGCGTAGTACCCACAGTGGAATCCCACTGCCCTGAGAAATGAACCTTTCCTGACAAAACCAGTATTGCACTGACCCTGCTCTCTGGGCAGCATTGGCTAATCCAGTTTCCTAAGAAGGATGAACTTCCAGTGCAGAGTAGCCGGCAGTGGCTGGGGGGAGCAGGGGGCACTCTGTAATGTTAAAATTGCCAGCAGCTCTGGCCAGTGACTGCTCGGGAAAGACAGGCATTAGAGGAAGCCATTAAAATAAGGAACTCTTGTATTAGGGCAGATTGACTGAATTGATTTTTTGTAGTGGATGAAAATCACGGGGAAGTTTCGGTGACATGTTTCAATACTGAGTGAACGACGTGTTTTAATACTGAGAGTCCTGCCTTGCAAAGAGGGAAGCCGGAGTGAGGCTGTGGTGCACAGCGGATGTCAGAGCAGGGAGCTCCAAGCTAACGCAGATGGAAACACAAACTCATTAACGTGAGAATAATCCCACCCGGAGGGTGCAATTGCAGTGTCCCTTGGGACCATCTACAGTGCTTTCCACTCCACAGTAGGAACACGCCACGGCTTGCTCCCAGGTCAAGGTGGAGAGACCATGTTATGTGTTCAAAAGGAGTCAAATACACTAGAGAAATTAAATTTCCCAGCAATGTAGGTATGTCAGCATGAGAGAGCAGGCCCAGTCTACACTGGGATTTAATCTGAAAACAAAACGTTAGAACTGATCAGGTCCATGTGATCCAAACAAAAATCTACTCTCTCCAGAGATTTCACAGCCTGTGCTATTCAAAGGCCATGCTCACTCTTTGGGAAGTGGGTATTCCCATTGGAAACACTCTCATCCAGCACACCTCAAGAAGATAACCCAAGACAATACTGTCTCATAGCCTCAATTAATTTAATCTTTTCTATATGTACCAATTCTTCTACTAATATAAATTGTCATAAATTAAGATGAGATTTTACCTATTACCACCATAACTGTTTTCAGTTACACTACACTATGTCTGCTGAGGTCTTTTAAGAACCAGATTTAAACAGTGGTTTAGATATCATAGAGTCTCAATCATTACTACAAAATCATACATGGCAATTTGGTTTTCACAGCTTGAATTCATGGAAAAAAATACAGTCCTTTAGCTTACCCACAGTAAATGGCATTACCCAGGGATACTTCTATAAACATGGATTGCCTCTGCAGCCACGACACTTATTCTGCACCCATCCCTTACTGCAGTCATACAATTAAAACTAAATCTCCATTCTTTTTAACATTACATGCTGTTGATTTATCTAACCAATGCCTCCCCGACAAAGCTCTGAGGAGCTAATGAGCCATGGAAAACACCTCAGCTTAGGCTGTTTTCAAATTTCATTAAGTGAGATAAAGGACAGGAAGAGTAGATGTGTGCTAAGCCTTCCAAAGTCCTGATAAGGCTTTAATAAACTTTATCAAATTCCGATTATGGCTGTCCCATTATGGATATTGTTACACTTTCTACAGATAGCACCGTTGGTAAATTAAATGCCAGAAGTGCAATGTTTGAGTCTGCTTACCTTAGTGAGCAATGATAAGTAACAAAAGGCAACAATCTCCCTATTTTTCCAGTGTTCACTGGACCAAAGCAAATTTGTAGATGTTTAAGTTCTCTATTTATTTCTAACAAGTACATGTCAGTTTTTAGGAGGCAAAAGTGCACAAAATACAGTATTTTATTATCTAAATTCTTCAAGCACTTCACCTGAAAGCCCAAGTGCCACCTCTAATCATAAAACAGCATACACTAAGCAAATTCTTTTGCCAAAATCTCTTACATTCTTTATTATTACATCGTATTAGGAAACTGCTGATTCAACAGGAGCTATTTTGCTGCAGAATGGATAAATTCTTAAGTAGGCACAGATGTGTCATGCAGAAAATATTAGCAAAATACTTTACTATTATGATATACGTGCAGAGATAGAGGGAAATGCATTCTTATTAAGTAGTCTTGTTCATCCTAGGGAACACGAGCTGTGTAAAACATTAAGATACCTGCCTGTACACAGACATTTTCATAAGCAGGTCAAGCCATGTGATTGCTTCCAGCATTTTATTCTGCTGTTAATTTGGCTGTGTGACCCTGGGAAGCCAGCCTGTCTTCTCTGCATTGCTGTAATGACACTGAGAGACAGAGATGGGAACTGTTAAATGACTCTAGATCAACAGATCAAAAAGTTCTACAAGCAAAAAAATAAGGTATTTTTAGCTCTTTCTGCACAGGAGGGGAATGCTGGTTGACAGCAGTGTGGCAGAGCCAAGGGAAGTGGACCTCCACTGATAAGTGAGAAGTGGCATTGCAGTGACTGACAGAGGTATGTGGGACATGCCAAAACTATTAGAAAAATTAACACAGATATCATGCAAAACAAATGCAGTGGCCTGTAAAACAGCAAGGAAGAAGACAATGATAAATAAACTCAAGCAAACTTAGCAAGATTCCCATTAAACAAAACCCCTAAGGCTGCAGCAAAATGGGCAGGAGAGGAAATACAAGAAAAGATTGTATTTCCAACATCATGTAACAGGTAAGTAAGAGAAACAGAGCCTAGACCTTATGGATCTAGAACAAGAGCCTACCAAACTGGATTTCTCCTTTGCCCAAAAGCTCATTAGCTTTCACAGAGTCATTAAAAGGACACAAAATCAAAAGCCATGTAAACATATATAAAACAGATTTTCCCTTTAAGTGGTAAAAAGTGTTTCATGAACCATCAAGAACAAAGACAGGTTAAAAAGTCATATTTTATTGTACCTGATCTCTCAAAAAACTCCCCCCCAACCCTCAAAACCCTCCCTGGGTGCTTTTGCTTTGTTCCACAACACTTTACACATTTTCTAGTGAGAGGGCCCTTAGGTATGTCCAGTTACTGCTGCTTCAATTTTAGCACCTCCAACACTTACTGGTAATACTTAGGTTTAATTATAGCATGAGGCTTAATGAATGTTTAGGGGAATGTAATACTTAAATAGTGTCATTCAAGGACAACTTTGTTTTCCAAGGTGGCAATCAGTCTTACTCAAATCAAAATAAAATCAATAAAGTGGAACTCAGCAAATCAGACTCAGCATTAATAATTGCAACAGTAGTCATCCTGTGTTAATAATGAAAATGAGTTAGCAATGGTCAATTACGTGAATGAATCTGAATGAAACCCCCTTTGATGCCATCCCTATATAGAAAACTATTGCTTGCTACACCTTTGGAACATAAGGAGCACGTTCCGTTGTTCCAAAGAGTGCAAGAACACACCAACTCCCCACACTTTCATCTCTTCTTGATTTGCAATGACAATTTCCCGCAGAAAGGGGCAGAAACCTGCCAATACTTCTTGGGGAGATGACTGGGGGGCTGTGAGCATCTTTTTCTTTTAATTATTTCAGCAAACAGATGTTACCTCAGTCACTGGGCTGCTCCATCCTGGTCCTACAAGAGGCCCCTGCCTCTGCAGGTGATGCAATAGCTGCAGGATGTGGCAGAGGAATGTGAACTGAATCCTAAGCAGGCCTGGGCTGTGGCTAAAGCTTATGAACTATGTGGGTGCTAAGCAGAATATCAGGAGCACAAACACACCTCTGTCTTCCAGCTGTCCAGCAGACCACAGGGCCCCCCCTTTTTTTTGAGGCACTGATTTTTAATTGTTTTATTACTGTGGGAATGTTGGGAAATTACTCCACACAACATAAGCTTCATAGCATTAGCTTTCTATTCAACACACTTTCCTCGTCAGCTTTATTCATGATGTTCTAGTTAAATCTCTGACATTTCTTGCAGAAGCTTTTTTATTACGGACTTATAACAATCATAAAAATCTGCTCTGGGCAGAAACTCAGCATATAAAGGCTCAGTGAGGGAATACTCACACCATTTAAAGTGAATTTAGTATTTGTAAAGGCACTGTAAATGAAAGAACCCTCAATATCTCCAGTAATTTTATACCTCCAACGATAACGCCGATACAAAATGTCTCCTCTCACTTTTCCCTCTCCTCCTTCCCTCTCAGTATTCTTCCACAATGGTAAAGCACAGCCTCTTTCCAGAGTGGGAAGATAATTCAAGATGACGGGCGGTTCATCACTGGCTTTCTGCTGAACCTACCACTGAGGAAGGATCCTTCTCCATCCTAAAGGGCCTCAGCCACAGGGAGCAGAGGGAGGTTCCTCAGCTCACCTGCGTGAAGTCTCTCAGAGGCTGCACCTACTGCCTGTCCCACAGGTCTGATGTTACACGCAAGGGAGAGCCTCCTGCTGCAAGAACCAAAGTGACTGTAAAGAAAAAGGGTTCTCCAAGGCCCAGTCAGGACCCTGAACAGGTCCGTGGGTTCCTCTTATGTCCTGTAATCCTATTAATTACTGCTAACGCAGTTTAGCTCCCCTCTACATCCTGCCACAATCCTTTCTCAACTGTTTTATCCTTAAAAAACCTGAAAACACAAAAACATTAAGAAACCCACACCCTGACAGTAATATCGTGCAAGAAGTCAGACATTCCTGTGCCATGAATCGTGTGCAGGCCGTCAGAACACTCTTCCAATGTTCTGCCAAAGATTTGCTTAATCAGTTTGTCCAGTTTTAAAAAATAAAAGAGAAACTCTACAGGCAGAAAGATGGCACTCAGAAAATATTTGGTATGTACACAACCAGGTATACAATTCCCAGGACTAAGAATTTCCAAAGTTGTGAGAATATACAGAAAATGTATTGCATTAAAAGGATTAATTTGATTGTTCTATCAGAAGTCGAAGTCAGGACACTGTAATTTGCCAAGTAAATGGTCCTCAGCACTTTGTACTGGGTCTGACTGCATGAAAAAAACTGAAAAAAATGCTTAAAATCCAGTTTGAAAACCCTGGTTGGGACTAAAGTATATGTTTTGTTGAATACATTATTTTTTAAATCTCCTTCCACAAAGTATGTTTTAAAATTTCATCTTTTATAAGCTAAAACAATTACTAGAAAATCAAACCTTTTATTTCACTTATTCAGCTTCAGTTAATGGCATTTCATAATAATTATATAAACTTAATCTATCTAGCTACACACCACCCAGAACCGTGAGGAATAACTGATTTTAGAAGTCTTAGAGTGTGAATATTATTAATTGATAGCTTAGAGTATTATTAGTGGTTCATTTCTAAAGAGTCCAGTACCGCGTCATGGGGAAAACCTCTATTTTAATCGAGACTATTCAGTAAACTAAGAATATTGCGATTTTTATGGTTTAATGAAAAGCGAAGAAATACAAACATTTTGGCTCCCATAATTTATTGCATTATTTTAATCTATTATACCGGTTGCATTGCATGAAAAATGGTGACTTTGAAGAATTAAGCATTTTTGTTATTTTGCATCCCAACTTTATTATCCTCTCTTAGCCCTAAAAGAAGATAACCAGGATCAGACAACAGATTATACATAAACAGAAGTAAACAACAAATGGGTATAAATCAGATTACTGGAATGCAAATCAAGGGAGTGATTCATAGTGCAAACCTTGGAAATAAAAAATTATTTTATGCCTTCAAGGCACTCTACTTATTTCCATTATATTTTACAGAATATGTTATAATGCAGTTTTGATATATCTCTGTCAGCAAAATTACTCTAGGGAGAGCAGGTCACATCCAGCATCACTCAGTTTTCATTATAATGCTAAAACACTCCATTCCTTTTGCTACACCCCATCAGAACCAGGGAGAGAACCAGTGACACCCTCAGGAATGATCATTACAGACTCTCCATGCTCACAAACTCCTTCGTACAACTTGCGTGGATGCGTTCAGAGCCAGCACCTCACCTGCTATTAGGAAATTCCTCCCGTTTGCTGCCAGCAACTGGTGAGCAGCTCATCCCTGTAAGCCTCTGGTGTGCTCTAGTACAGCCTCTGTCCTGCCCTCATGTGAGCCAGGACCCACTGGTTCCTCTGCTCTTTGGATATTGCTACTGCACCTGACCACCAAACAGCTGCCCCCAGATGGTTTTATTGGGATCAATATATTCCACAGGAAAATGGCAGAACCTGAGACAGAAAACACTTCGATTCTGCCATAAAAAGCAGTCAAAGGAGGTACGAGAATGAAGGAAATGAAAACTTCAAAAGCCAGAGAGGGCCATCAAGACCTAGATGTTACTTTATATAGATGCAGCTCAGCTTCCTTGCAAGCGCCTTTTTCCAGCCCACAAACCCCAGCACAGGCAGCGGCTACTGCAGCAACTCCCCAACCCAACCCGCGTCCCTGTGCAGTCTGCAGCTCCCCCTGCCAGTCGTACCAACACTTTGAAGCCACCAGCAGCCTGGAAATGCACCGAGAAAGTTGCAACATCTTGGCTCCTGACTTTATGTCCAGAAATCAGAAGGGCAAGCAGATACCATCATCACACCTCTCTGCTCATGGAAAAGTCCAACTAATTTATGCCCTTAGGCCTTAATGCCAGTGGGGTATATTCTGACTCCCTGCCCTAGAGAAATTCTCAAATTATCATTGTAAGGTACAAAAATCACCCTTACAAACCTCAGAGTTTACAGCTGACACCAACAAACCCTTTCCTTGCATGCCACGACAGACACCCTCCAGCCCATGACAAACAGCAGAGCTGGCAGTGTGGACTGAGGCACACATTTATCCCAAAAGGTCTGAAAATGTGTCACGGAAAGATCTCAGGTCTCGAGGAGATGAATGAGGTTCCATTAAAATCAGGAAGGGAGAAGGATCACTGCTGAGCACCATCTTTAGTGGATGTCTTTACACAGAGAAAGATGCCACGTAGGGAAGATCAAGGAAAACCAAGGTTTTTTTCAGAAGTGCTAAGTACAGGCAGCTCCTGACCCCTGAAGGAGAAACACACAGCACTGTGTATCTCCCAGGCTGGAACAGACTGCTGGGCCTGCCCCCCAAGAGGGAAAACTGCAGGGGGGAGTAGCAGATGCCTATAGGAGAAAGGATGGATGGTGTCAGAAGGGTAGAGAGCATCATCTGAAGTGGGACTGTAAGTGACTTTCTCTCATTTCTCTCCTGAAGGGTCCAACCCACAGCAGATGCCATTAGTACAATATTGTCACGCGTTTCATGTTTGAGTACACGCACTTTTAAACATTTGAAGTTCTTCATTTTTCTTCAAAAAAAAAAAAAAAAGCAAACAATATCTTCTGATCAACTGCTACAGACAAAATAATGAAGTGCCCAAATTTGTGCTGCTGAATACTTTGTTGAGATAATTTTTTTGTTGTCAGAGCTCAATAAAGAAAAGTACAATCAATTTAATCACAGGCTAATAGTGGGACTGGAGAAGAAAATACAAATGATGAAGGAAACCACTGTTGGAAAACAATAATCATAATTTAATGAATCAGGGGAGTATTTTGGACTCACAGCTATTTTCTACACATTTGTTAACATTTTTCCAAAGATACAATTTTGCATTTACAAAATATCTGTTAATGAAAGCAGTCTTCTAGTTTTAGATGATTCCTCCCTCACCCTGAGGATATTGTGTGAGATCTTCTGAAATAGAAGGAATACTTACGCAGTGTTCCACAGAAAACTTCCAAGTCCTTGTTTTAGCCTGTTTCACTGCAACTAAAAGCCTGTAAGTGCAAGGTTGACAATACTGGGTGTTTTTATAACACATACATGGATACATTTGTGCTTCTAAGTGAGTGGAAAAGACTTCCAAGTGCACAGACCTTTCCAATTGCCCGTGAAGCTCATCAGTGACTGGCAAAGAGCCAGAGAAGGGCAGTGGGGAATGAACAAGGTTTAACACACAGGGGAAAACCACTTCAGTGTAGCACCCACAATGACGAGACTTCACGTATTTAGCCTGAAAGTGGTGTTCTGAAACCAAGCATTTTATCTGGTGCTCCTGGGTTTAGCACTTCCAGTGCTGAGCTCATGGATGTCACACTGCACAGCGCGTGACACGGAGAGCTGGCACGTACACCTGCAAGCTAAACGCCGACAGGTGCTGCTCTGCTGGACCTCTCCCCTGAATTATACATTTTCTCGTATCTTCTCATAAATGGAAAATTTTAAAGTTCAGCTCTGTTTTTAATCAGACTATTACACAGGTTTGGCCCTCAGTTCTTATGCAATCCTACTGTAATGCAGCAGAACAAAGCAGAGTTGTAGATGAGCTTTACTTTTGCAGAGAACACAAGAAAATCATTGAGAATTGTATTTTCTCACCATCTTTGAAGTCCAGATTATGGAATAACTTTTGCTGTCTCAGGCACAGGTAGCAAGTTTATAAATACATCAGAAAGAGGATAAAAGGAGGGTCAGCATGATTCAGGGACTGAATTACAAGCTCACTGAAAAGGCCAGTTGTATGGTTCAGTGCACAAGGTGGTCAGTAATTAGATAGCAACTGTCTGAGGCCAAACAGAAAGAGGAAAAAAGTGCAGCTACCTCACCCACCTATGGTTTTTTCAGAGACACTGTTTAACACAGACCTTCCGGGCCAGTCTCTGCTGTGCTGCCCTGTGACAGGCGTGCACAATTTACAAAAAGGCACAAGAGCAAGGGATCTTCCAGGGACAGAGGCAAGTGAGCCACCAGCAGCCAAATGCTCACGGCGAACCCTGCGGGACAGAGCAATTATTGGAAAATATGGAAGGAGGCATGAAACAAGATAACAGGGGAAACACAACAAAGAAACAGGAAGCCACACACTGCATCACAGACCAGATCTGTCACACATTAGAGATCCCACAACACTGTCCCCTGCAACATCTGCCTGCCCTTTCCCTGACAGGGATGCCCCTCTAACATCCTGTAGAGAGAATATTCTGACTGTTATGTGATCTCTATTTCTCATTCTCCCTCTAATCACTGATTCTGCACTGATGCTTCACTTTCCACTGCTATCAGCCAACTCTCTCTCAAGTTTCTTTAAACACCTCTCAGCAGGACCTGCTGTGCCCCTTCCTCTCAACTGTATGGGATCCTATGAGGCTCTCCCTCTTTAATCATCTAATGATGGTGAACTCTCCCTTCAAGGGGTTTTACATGTGTGCACACCGTTCTTGTGCCACCCCTTCCCTCCCAAACCTTGTCGATGAGAATCAGATCTCAGTGTGCCCCCGCAGCCAGGAGGGCCAGCCCTATCCTGAGGTGCATCAGGCTCAGCACTGCCGGCTGGGCAAGGGAGGGGACTGTCCCACTCTGCTCTGCACTGGGGTGGCCTCACTTTGAGTTCTGGGAGCAGTTTTGGGCACCAAAATACAAAAGAGACTTAAACCTTTTAGAGAGTGTCCAAAGGAGGGAAACAAAAATGGTGAAGGGTCTAGAGGGAAGACTATGTGCGGAGAGGCTGAGGTCCCCAGGTCTGTTCAGCCTGGAGAGGAGGAGACTGAGGGGAGCCCTCAGTGCAGTCACAGCTTCCTCGTGAGGGGAAGAGGAGGGGCAGGCACCGATCTCTGCTCTGTGGTGACACTGACAGGAGCCGAGGGAAGGGCCTGAAGCTGTGCCAGGGGAGGCTGAGGCTGGACATTAGGAAAAGATTCTTCACCACGGGGTGGTTGGACACTGGAACAGGCTCCCCAGGGCAGTGGTCACAGCAAGCAAGCCTGACAGAGTGCAAGAAGTGTTTGACAATGTTCTCAGGTACATGGGGTGATCTTAGGGCTGGTCCTGTGTAGGCTCAGGAGTTGGACTCGATGATCCTTGTGGGTCCCTTCCACCTCAGGATATTCTATGATCACTTCTCTTCTTCCTTTCTCTTCTGTGCACTCCCTCCCACACTTTAGTCACCCCTATGCACTATGGACCAGGCAGGAACCTTGCCCTTCACCGTGCTGCCTCATGAAGGGCTCCATCCCTCAGGCCAGACCTGCACCAGGCATCTCCCTCAAAGGTAGATCTGCATTGTACATTTGTTCCACATCTTCTGTCTTCCACCTATGGCAGGAACTAAAGCAGTAGTGAAAAGCATTACTTGCTGCCACAAAAAAAAAGCTCTAACAAACACCAGCATGTTCAAACTGTTCTATAAGGTGGGACACCTGTTTTTCCTGAGCTGATGTTCTGATGTTTTCCCAAAGCAAAATACTCTGTCAGAGGTGCGAAGAACATCCTCTGGTATTATAAAATTGATCAGTGCAGCCTTCAAAGGTAGCAGTTATAGACAGATGAATTAGGTCCTGCAGTAAGTTTTCAGACTAGGGGAGCAAGCTCACAGATGAAGTTATGAAAGAAAAGAATGCAGAGAAGGGCAGTGAGCCCTTACCTCCATATTCTTAACACTGAGGCAAGGGCATTTTAATCCTCAGCTTTTCTAAATGATGCTTTTCCTAGGGTAGGCAATACAAGCTAGACAGCACAATCCTTACTAAAACTGAAGCTTAGCTGACAAGTTGGGGGACAAATATTAGAATTTAAAAAGTAATCTACTAAATTTTTTGAGGCTGATCTAAATTTTATTGAAATCCAACCAAAGTCTATCACTCCCATAAAGAGAAGGATCTTAAAACAAATCATGCCACAAACATTTGATAAACTAGACTTGAAATACTGCAAGGGAAGTCCAAAAGGTAAACTATGTATCCTGTGAGTATAACAAAGCAAACACTGGGCAGAAATTTCAAAGTTTGGTCCGAAACTGTGCAGGGAAGTTTTTAGAGCCTCCTGATTATTAGCTAAAATCAGAATAATAAAAATGATGCTAAAAATTAGCACACTCTAGTGTGCACCTCTGCTACAAATGTTCTCCTGAAGTTCATTGCTCAGCTCAAGTTATACAAAACTACAACTCTTCTATTCATCCTTTGCAGTATCTTCCCACTCACACAAAAGTTATTACCATTTATATTACATAGAATTGATATAAGCTCACCTCAATTAAAAAATTCTTTTTCTGAAGAGCTGGGCATTTCTTTTTTTCTTTAGTTTTCTATTGTTTTGGGGTTGACATAATAACATTTCCAGTCAGAAATTAGCACAGAAAGTCTTTGCCAAAGAGCAGTCCTAAAACTTTCCCAGAGCTAAAATTAAAATGTATATAATTACTCAGCTAAAGGTTTGAGATATGATTGTTAATGTATTAAATTGTTCTTACAAAAGGGATAGCCTATTAGGGAGCAACATAATTAAAATATAAACAATAAACAAAACAGGTAATAAAGCATCAATTGGCTTTTCATTTAGAGCACCTACCTTTTACCTGGTATGTTTTATATATTTTGTTCCAGTTATGTTTTTTAATAACACAAATTAATTTATTCCTTTAACAAGGCTTGAAAGAAAATTATTTGCATTTTTATGGAGTATTGGTAGGGTAATTTTGTTGGGTTTTTTTAACACTAACACCACAAAAAATCTTTTCAAATCTTGTATAAAAGCAATCTTTTTTCCGCTTATAAATACAGCAGTCACCACTTCAACGTCAGCTTCAGTTTTCTAATACTTATGCAAAATGATCAGAGATAACAAGGGAATCATCTCTACCTAAGTTGAAGCTCTATGTTATAATGGAGAGGCAACATGGGATAAAAGCTGGCTTTCCAAAGAAAAATATTCTGTCGTTTTTCTTTAAATGAATGAATGAGACATTCAATGGAGTCATAGAATTGCTTGTTACAGAGTTTGCTCCTGAATGAAAATGCACAGAAAAAAGGTCTTGTACAAGCATCTATACATGATAAATATGAGCCCTCAGCTGGATGAGTGCATGGAAAATTACTACAGAGGGCTAACGGGCTTCATGTGTCCATAGATTAATAGAAACATCAGAATGAAGCGAAGGAGGAAACGCGCGCCGTAAGTGTGAGCCACCCTTCTGAGCAGCAGAGCACTGGTGGCACGAGCAGGGTCCCTGTTGGGGCAGCACCCCTGTGTCCCCAGGAAGCCTGCAGCACCCTGGCACAGCTGTCCGGGCTGCGAGGAGCCCTGCCTCACTGCTGCCTGGCCCCGTGGCAGCCCGTGGCAGGCAGTGAACACGCCTCGCAGATGGCCCGAGACACAGCAAATGTGCTGGTGCCTGCCTGAGCCGAGCGTCGTGGTCATGGGCCTGACAGGGACTCCCCTCCTATTTCCTGGCAGTCTTGTTAGGCTTTTTCTCTGTTTACTCTTTATATAGACAAATGTCTAACACAAAACACGGCCAGACGTGGAATGAGATCTGCGCTATGCTGTGATCCTTCTGCTACTGCGCTGCTCGAAATGTAAGGCCTTGTTAGGGGTGGAAATTTCTCCTGCACAAGGTGCAGCAGCACTGAACAAGTTTTATAATGTTCTCATTGCCATCACAGCCAAGGACATTGCTGATATAGGTGACACAGAGCAAACAAATCTCATTTCTTTTACATCCCCTGCACGGTCTGCCTCCAATCCCCACCTTGGAAGGGCCCCATGCCGTTAGCCATTCACACTACCCAATGTTCAGCTCTTTCCCCATTCTGCAGCACATCACGGTTAAACTTTTGTAGGAACAAGAATAGCTCACAAATGAGAGAAAAATATAGATAAATATTAATTATAATAAAGGAAGAAGCTCTTGAGAAAGAAAAAGCTGCTATACCAAACAGGAGTTCTTAAAATAAATAATGAGTCAGGAGAAACAAAATATGTTCGGTTACCAAAATCGTTTCTATATAGACTGCTATAAAACTTCCCATATGGGATAAACAGATGTTAGCATGTACTAGGCAACAACAGACACCCTTGCATGACATCCTGCACATTATTTGATTGAATTATATTTTTATCAGATAAAAATAGTGCCTGCTAATATAATGTGGGGGAGGAGGATCAATATGTTCAAGGAACCAGCTTCTGATATTTTTAGAACTATGTAGAGCATACTCTATCATCTTGGGCATTTCAAATTTTTGTGCTCATATGCATTTTTAGGCTCAAAATGGTCATTTTTCCCCTCACGCCTTTCTTAGTAAGCACAAAAGGGACTCCAACTGCTTTTGTATGCCAACTCAAAAGTGGCTCTAACATCCAAAACCCCCACTCCAAAGTGCCCTGTATCTCATTTAATCCTCTATTTGAACCATTTCTTGCAGTATACACTAAAAAAAAAAAAAATACACAGAGCTAAGTGTCAGATGCCTTTGCAACAAACTGATAATAAAATCAGATAGGAAGTCTGAACTGACAGCTCCTCTAGCCCTCCTTAACCAACAGAAGAGTAAAGAGTAAGCCGAATCAAAATCTAATCAATATTCTCCATGAACACTTATTCCTAGGCTTCCTTGAACACATCAGAGAATGCAGAACACATTAGACTTCTTAATTTTTGAGCAGAGCAATGATGAGATTTCACTGTTGACCAGTAGCTTCATGATCCCCTCCTGGGAATACACCAAGAAATGTGGCTTAATTATTTTACTATACCATCATTAATTTCTTTCTTCAATTTTCAGATCTTCATCAGGAGCCTCTCTTGGAATGGAAGATGCAACCCCCTTCCCTCTGAATTATTATAATTTTGAAATTAAGGGGCTTTCAGGCAAAGATATGGGGAATAGGAATAACAAGGTTTTTACTAATATATATACATATATATATATAACAAAACAATAATACAGCAACACTGGTTTAAGCTGACAGAGTCAGGGTATGACCTGACACCCTGCCGGGCAGGGTGGTGGTAGCAGTCCGGTTAGGTGATAGCTGCAGTTCTCTTTGAAGTGCTTCTGTGGAAGTGGTGATCTTGTAGAAAAGGTCTGGTCTTCCTTGGAAGATCCAGTGGTGGCTGTGTAGCTCTTGTCCTCTGGCAATCCAGTAGGTAAGGCTGCCTTGCAGTGTTTGAAATCTCAGATTATATCCAGGATGGAATGCTTGGTTCCTCCCTCTGGGCGGAGCATCTCACCAGGGGATGATGTAATTTTATCAGTCATGCAGTGAGAGTAGAGGGCCCGTGAACAGAAGATATCCCCTGGAGGGAGGATGGGTCATGGGAGAGATAAAGAACTCTGCCCCACCTGGTGCCAACAGCTGGCCCATTAACAGAAGATATCCCCATGAGTTTCCCAGGGATGAGGCATGAAGGAGACGGGGGAGCACTGTCCCACCAGTTTTAACAGCTTATGAAGATGCTGATATAATACACACTTTTGGGCACATCTTACATTGTAACTTAGGACAACACCAAATTAAGAAAGATGTGAAACAGGGATTGGTTTATGCCTTTTGACTGTGCTTACCCTGGTGGGCCCTTGCTCCCTCATTGTTCCCTGCAGCATTAACCCACCACATTGTGGGAGTTTCCCCAGGAACGCCACACCAGCCATTTCCCAAAGCATTTTAACAGGAAAGTTTCACTTCAAAGAGAGTCAGTGCGATGACAGCAGCTCTGATGGATTAGTCAGACCTACATTGTGCCTGAAATACTCATGCCTCCACCCTAGGGGAGAGCAGAAGGAGAGTACATAAAGATGTGCCAATCCTTTTCCCTCTTATTCCCGAGTGATCCCAAATATTGGCTTCACTGGTAACATTCCAGACCCTCTGCAGAACTGTGTCTCCACTGACCTGAAGGCAGGTTCTCTGAAACATCACTTTAGTGACTGACCGAGGACACAGGGCAGGAGAAAATGCAGGAAATGTCATTTGCTACATCAGAGCAAGGTGCAGTAAAACTGCTATATTGCACTGATAGAATACAAAGAAGTTTGTGGCAGTAATTGGAAAGAGTATTTAAAAGTCTGACTGACTGTCAGGCAT
This sequence comes from Mystacornis crossleyi, assembly GCA_013400655.1. NCBI lineage: Eukaryota > Metazoa > Chordata > Aves > Passeriformes > Timaliidae > Mystacornis > Mystacornis crossleyi. The sequence goes on along the minus strand of VYZQ01016917.1, from coordinate 85,669 downwards.
TGTGGGAGAAACAATTAGCAATATGGTTTGAAAATGCACCAGAGACTGTTTTGAGTGAACCTCAAAAGAAAAGAAATCCTTTCAAGTTTCAAAATATTTGGATCCCAGGTGAGTTCATCCTAACTTTTTTTCTTTTGCAACAGCTTCATCCATTTTTTTCTTGAAGTGGATTCTGTCCTCCTTCCCATCCTCATTCTAACTAGAGCTAATTACCAAAATCATTCTGAAGATTTTTGTTCTCTTCTCCCAATTATGATTCTTCCCTGACTCATTTTTTTTTCCTCAGTGATGACTATCTGCACCAGTAAAAGAAGTTACACCTAACATTATGTCTCATGACATCAGTAACTGAGAATAACTTACCATCAGTATTATATTTAACAGGTAATAACACCCTACAAATACAACTACATGCATCATTTTGCTCTAGTTATTGTTTAATACTGCCACTTGATCTTAACAAATAAGCCTATGGTAGTTAAAAAGAGAAACTGGAAACATTGCTTCCAGAAATGAGTACCATATAATACAAAATACCTTCCATTATACTCTTATTTCTCAAAATTACATTTTTCTATTCTGCAAAAATCTTCAATTCTTTGCAATCTCCAAAAGAACTGATGCTGTACCCCTCTCTACGCACACCATTTCTGTTGCACTTGTTCACATCTGCTACATCTGTTTCCTAAGACTCGCTCCATTGATTTCTGAGGTTTGGTGAAAGAGAGGAATGGTGTATTTAGCCTTTTTAATTAAAAAAAATTTGGATCGAAATATTCATTTTTATTTCAGATCCACATTTTCTCCTTGCAAAAACATGTCCATAAGCACACATTTGTTGTATTATTAGGGAAATCAGGGGAAAATGCAACTGCTGTTTACAAGCAGAGCAGCAGCAGCATCCACAGTTAGGAACCCAACATGGGCAACCTTTGCTTTGGTTGAAAGGAATTGACTGGATACAACAGCACGTAATTATACACTCCAAAGCTACAGCACACCAGTGTGAAAAGCCCAGCAAGATCTTAGGAGCAGCAGCACCTTTCCACAACAAGTGCCAAAACCAGCGTTCAAGGAAGCTGGACCAGGGAACATGGCTCACACACGGGGACATGCACACTGTACTTCGTGAGTACATTAAAATAACCTTTTTCTATTTACATAATAACTTACATAAGAGGCAAATGTCAGGAAGTCACTTAAAACTCAAATATGTCTGTTTCTGAGCAGCTTAACTGACATGTTGTTGCTATTCCCAGAGTCTGAATTCCTGGAAACCAGGAGGTTGACATAAATGAACAATTTAGATTTTTAAGCCAATGTAATTGGATTCATCCGAGATAAAGATTTTGATTAATTGTATTCATTGCTCTACTCAGAGGAAGTGCATTATGCTACTGTAGCCTCAGCCCTGGATTGATTTGTTCATTTATTCTAAAAGGCAAATATTATCTTATTAAGTGATACATTTGTTCTGGCTTTAACTTTGGAAGTCAAGGGCCAGGTCTAGCAACACTACTATGCTGGAAGACACGTTGGAAAGTAGCAACTCTGATGTTTCTGCTTCTACCTCAAATCTGATTAAAACAGGACAACTAGTTCAAACTTCTAGACTGACAAGTCCCACACGTTTTCATTACACAGTCTTGCTGTCTTCTGATTGTTTAGCATCCTAAAAAGTGCATGTGTGTTTGTGTGGGCAGGGAGGGGATACTGTTTAAAATGACAAATCAAAGTGTGCAATTACCTTAGATGAAAACATTTTATTTTGGGAAAAACACAATCATTTATTTGGACTTTGTTTTTTTTCTTTTAAAGGAAATTTTAAAAAGATTCTTTGATTTAATTTGAAGTGATTCTGTATCTGACTTTCAGGCTACAGATCAAGATTCCCTGTCAGATTGTCAACGGTGTATTGAACTTGAAATAAAGCTGTAAACAACTAGGGTTTAGGTGATGTTTGGCATTTTTAAAAATCTACTAATGAGTAATATTTCAGCAAGAATAAGAAAATAGAAGCAGTATGCTTTGGCTGTGTTATCCTCTTCAGCAATTACAAGTAGAGCTTTTGTAAGGTAAGAAGGGTCTGAGTTTCTTCCTCCATCAGTGTTTATTTCAATGGCATCCAGAATTTTTCACACCTGTCCCTTTGGATATTCAGTTATGGTGTCTGCTTCGAGATGGGTGTTTTGGGTAAGGAAGAGCATAATGGAAAGCCAGGAAGAGAAGCAAAGAAAAGCAGCAATGAAGCAGTTGTCCTCCTCAATAGGTAACAGCTTTCTAACAAATAAGGTGTCAACCCATGCTCATACAGTTCACGTTGAGATTCATTTACCTGACAAATTACTCCCCCAAACTTCTAGCTTCATTATTTCCTTAGATAATTATGCCTGCATTTTTTATTTCCGGAGTGATTTGTGATGGTAGCGAGCATCTGGCATTGTGTTATACACAACTTTCTCTCCAATTAATGTGAGGAAACAAATGTCATTTTAGGGATGTTTTGTTTTCCATAAAGGTTATGTCCTAGGTAAGCTTCAAGTATAAATGTAAACACACACACACTTTTTCACGCACTCAAATCCAGTCCAATGAATGCAAAATCAGTTGCATAACAGAGTATGTGTAACCTTTTCACCCCTCTATGATTATTATAAACATGGCACGAGCTCTTAAGAAAGAGCAGTAGGAAAATATTCTTCAGAGGGCCTTGCTTTCAATAAAAGCCAACAGGTACTAAGCCCTGCACTTACCTCTACCTCAGGACCTCCCTACATGCCAAGGCATTGCTCTGGAAGCATTTATTGCCTTTCCAATGCATCTATTTTTCTCCTTTTTTTCTCCTCACTAATTTCAGTCCTCTGGTAGAGCTCTTATTCCACTCCTAGTTCCCAAACTGAGGATGGAAAACCTTAAAATGAGATATTTATTATACACAGAGATAATTCTGTCCCAGAACTATCTGTGTATGTGCTGGAGGATATCAAATTCAAGTATATCCTCACTGCAGATGCTCTCTGCACCCAAGTAAAGGTGTTCAAACTAACTGAGCCAGTTGAGAAAAGTAGCAGGGATGTCTTTGAATCCTTCAGATTTTTAAACCTTTGTTTCTGATCTCATGTTCACCCTACGACTACATGGACTAAGCAGGTAGTTTAGCCAAATTTCTCTTGACAGTTCCCAGTTGCAATGAGCCCCTTCTCTGTCTCTTGGAACAGTATTTTAAAGGTGGCTTCTCCTTCCTCTATATTTTGTCTCAGTTTCAAAAGCGTCAAAAGTTTCATTTACTTTGTTTTTGGAGGGGGGTGGGGTGGGGTGTTTGTTTCAGCTCATTGTTCAGAGCTGAACCTGAGCGTTTTCTCATTGTGTTTAAAATTGCTTCATGCCACCAGCCATATATTTCTACAGCTGCTTCCCAAGATAAAAATGTCATCTGTGTAGACCACATGCTCGCTGCAACTTTATCAAAAACTTGTACACTAACATTCTCACAAAGGAAGATAAAAACAGTTCCAGACAGTCAAGGAAATCAGTGTTTCTTTGGGGGTCTTAACCTATTTCCTAATAGGTACACTGGTTGTTCTACCAACCCCTGGATATCCATCCCCTGAGCTTGCTTGTCAACAGGACCACTACCTCGAGCTGATTATTTTTCAAGTAATTGACAAAAAATATCCCAAAATTTTGAGGACATGAGAGCAGAGAGGTTTACCTTGGATATGAACCTCTCTTTACGAAGACATTAGCCCTTTTGGGCACCTCAGCTATGCCAGGCCATGCCATATTGAGGCTCCCTCCCCTGCCCTCTGCCCCTGCTCTCTGTACTTCAGCCTGCACTGGTGGACACAAGGGCTGGCCCAGGTACAACTGGTTGCTGCAGCACCACAGGACACCGTGACAGCCCCTCTCTGGGACAGGAGCATTTACAAAGATCAGATTAACAAATCATTCCTCTTGACAGAGGAATTCATATTCTCTGGAGGTTTAGTATTCCAGGAGACCTTCACACAACTGAACAATTGCTGAAGAGAGAATCCCAATAAAAATAAATTTGAATTAATGCTCCAGAAGTGTTAGTGCTAGGGCTGAAGGGCTTCTGGCTGGAATTTAGCCAATGTATCTGTGTCTGAAGTCTTAACATTTGTCGGAAATGGCACCTAGGAACTCTCATATAATCTATCAGACATGCCAGTGCAGCAGGTCTCCTTTCAGTCCCAGCTGAATACAGCTACTTGACAGTACCTGAGTTCTCCCTGGTAAAGTTACATCCAAATAAACATCCGAATTCAGCATGTAAAGGCTCTCTACAGACTAATTCCTCATTAAAGTATTACTTGAACAGTGGAGTCAGTCAGTTTCCACATCACTGCTTGTGATTGATGTGTCTGTGGCATCAAAATAATTTTACTGCATCACCATAACTTCAACTCAACATAAGAGGAAGAAAATCATCCGTAAAGATGAAAGGAACACTTTAAAGAAATGTATAGTTTAAAAACTGAGGATAAAAAATTGGCCACTAAAAAAAAAAAATCTTGATCTAAACTCTGCTGTAAGCCAGCCCTTGCAGTGATGGG
>VYZQ01016917.1:10558-74154 GCA_013400655.1 Mystacornis crossleyi | reverse complement strand
TAGAGATATATATAGATATAGATATATATAATGTATATGTAGAGGGAGAATATTCTTGCTTTTTCTCTTTAAAATTCCTAATCCAGCAGATGGATGCTGAGGAGATGTTGAGCAGTAAAGGGTGGCCAGGTTTGCCTATTGTGCCCTAACATCTCCTCCTGCCACCATCACAGACAGAATGCTGGAAACGTTGGTATGAACCAGGAGGGAATTTATTATTTTTGTTTTTTCTCTGAAAATGCTTTTTTGAGCTCAGTCATTTATTTTATCCCAATTTGATCACTGCAGCTTTTCTTCTCACCTGTAGTCTCCAAATTACCTTCTTTTTTTAATAGCAAACACTTCAGATTCATTTTGCTGTCCTATCTTGATATGAGCCATTTTACCTCTTCCACACAAAGCTCATGTTTACTGCTAAAGCAGCACTCCTCTACCTGAGTGTCCAGCCTGTGACAAACTCCATGCAAGACTGCAGCTATAAGAAAACTAAAGGAAGAATAATTTAAGATTTGAAGGCACTTCACTGCAGTCAGATAGCAAGAAGCAAGCTTTTAACCAGGCGTGATTCCATGGGTTTAAAAACCAGATGAAATATCTAAATGTCATACAAAGTACTACACAGTCAAGGTCAAAACTGCAGCTGAAGTATGCAAGTCAACATTCAGTGCAAGAAGCAGCCCAGCAACTCACTACTCGAGAGATGAATATTCTACAGGCAGACTGGTTTGAATTCAGCCTTTTGTGACAGACCCAGCCACACACACACACACACACCATCAAGGAACCAGGTAACAATAACAGAAAATTAAGGCATCATCCTATTCTCTACTTGATTATTTAGTAAGGTCTGGTGAACTTCTGGGAAGAGGCCAGAGCATAATTCTGAATTCAAGCTTGAAAATCGACTCAAGGCAAAGAGAATATTTCTACATCCTCATCTAGAAGATACTCTTGTCAAATAAATATATTCATGCACAGAATGTACCCACGTCCTTGTACTATGACTTAAGAGCTCATTCTCGGTCAATTTAAACAGAAGGAACAAAGACTGCAGAATAATTACCACATATGTATGCCTAAAGTAGTAATATACAGATGTATTTGCTAATCCTTACCTATTTTCTCACTAGTCTAAAGTCTGTGTGGTTAGGTCTTTCTAAATGCATTTTTAAAATTTAATTCAGTAAAAAATATATGGAAAAATACACATTATTTAAGTACATGCTATCCTACCGAATATTTAATACATGCATGATACATATTTAATATGAAAATAGTACATTTAAGAATATAATACATTTTAAAGTATTCTTTCATACACATGTATCATAGTTTATGCATATATCAAAAGTACTGCTCCAGTATCTGTAAGAAAATGATGAATGATATCCAAATGCATGAAGCACATTATTACTTCAGATAAATAACCCTTAAATTCTTCTGATTTGTTATTCAATTTTGCTAGAAAGCATATTTACAAAAATACGATAGGGTTTTAAGACACGAAACTGGATATAAATCATTAACCAGACAGCTACACTTTTCACTCTGGAACTATTGAACTAGAAGTAATAATGATGGCTTAGAAGTATAACTGATGGTGAATTTTGAAACTTATCATTACAAAGTGGCAAAAGAAATAGAGAAATATGGTGTAGAAGCTCATTTACATGCTAAAATTTAATATTTGTATCCAATTACTTCAGTACAGCTGAAACCCTTAAAGAAAGCTCCCCAAATATTGCTAACTTTAGGCCACTTAGGGCACAAAGTTGAAAACAGAGCACAAGTAAATTGTATCTCTTGTACAATGGGTTTTTTTTTCTTATAGGTTCAAAACCACTTTAAAAAGAAGGTGATGAACCCTATTTGACAGATGGGAACAGAAGAAACAGAAGCCAGATAAAGTAATTTCCTGAAGTTAGACCTTCTGCCACAGCCTGGGACAGAAAGCTCTGTTTCTGTGTCAGTGACCGACCAGAAAACTTCTGGCGTGAAGATGAATTGTGTGCTCTCCTTTCAAATAGAGGTGCAAAGGGCATCCATTGCTTATGGCTGTCTGTAGAAATATGTTTGATCTTCAATACGTTTTAAGGAGCAGGTCAGCATCATTAAGTGAATTCTTACAAAGTGGAAAGTAAGGCACACAGCACAGCGACGGCCTGCCAAGGTCCAGAGTCAGCCAGCAAGCGAGCCACAAAGCTGGGAACCGAAACCAAGGCAGCCCAGTCCAGTCAAGTGCCAAACAGCTCAGGAACACTTACCAAGGGCACACAATGCTGAAATAAAACTCCAGATCGGTTGTGTATGCTCTGCTCAAAATCTGGGTTTTTTTCTTAAGTACTGATTTATTTTTCAAGTCTTCATATTTAAGAAACCGAAGTATTTCTTCCCCCACCCAAAAAAACACATACAAAAAGGTGGGATCTCTATGCAACCAGATAGAGAATTCACAAAAAAGTCCTAAACTGCAAATGAAGCGTAAGTTTTAAATATTTGAAACCCATGCATTACCACTGTAATATCTATTACAATGTAATACATTATTCATCTTAATTGCAAGTATCTCATTTCCAATGTAATGCCAATATTCCCATAATCATGAAATATCCTTCCCTTGATTACAGGTTTTAAAATATATATTTTATTGGGTTAACTGATGTCTACTTATCAATAACTCATTCAAATGTGCTGAATAACCTTGCTCTTCCATACTTCTGTTTAGGTCTAACTGGCAGATAATCTGGAAAGGAAGATCAATGATCAGAAGTTAACTGTTCCAGACCACAAGTTGCCCGTGTCTTCAATCATCACTGTTGTCAAAGAAAATGTAACTAAGAAAATCTTTAATCATTATTAGTAAACTTGATGAATATAGAAAAAAACTAAATTGTAACAGGCAGGACTTGAATGATGGCAACTATCAGTCATTAATGTTTCAAACTGAAAGGCATTTTCCATGTATCATATATTACACCAAATTAAATACATGTCAGCTAGTCAAATAAAGGACATTGATTCATTGATAGAAGCCCCAGAGACAAATAGTACATCTGAATGAGTCCATCAGTCTTTACAGAGTTATTTAAAACAGAGTCACAGTATTTAATGAAAGACTGAATTTGTCTTTGGCTGGTTAATGCATGCTGCTCCCACTTCAAATCAGATGAGAGTTTAAGAAAGTTATCTGAGGTCATATCTGTGCTACACCACTTTCCATCTGGCAACTTCCATCCAGTAAGATTCTTTTGCATTGTTTCCCACTTTGCTTCATCACCTTATGACTAGATAAGTTGCAGACATACTTTATCCTCCCTTTATTAATTTTCTTGGTGTATATTTAAAAAGAAATGTCTTTTCTAGAGCTCACGAATGGGGTCAGTTTGCAGAACAACACAGACAAAGCCACAGTACTTCTATGTTAAGTAAAAGACCTTGAACTCCAAGCGAGAGGAATTCTCAGAAGCCAAGGAAAACTAGTAGGAAGAAGAATTTAAATGATAGAATTGTATTCAGCAAGATGATTAATAAAAGGAAATGTAATAGAAATACTGTGAGCAACAAAGACTCTAGAGACAGCAGCCTTTGAACTGTTTTGTTTGCCTCACAGCACAATAATAGAACATTTTTTCTCACATGACATTAAGTAAACTGAAATTTTATTATAGAAACCATCAAGATCAAGAATTTAATGAGCTTTAAAAAAACAGCTGACACTAAATCAGACATAAAATATATGTCGAATTAAAAAACAAATTATAATAAATATTTTGGAACTGATTGCAAATCTAATGCTGCAGGTCCTGTCTCAAAGAGTAGCAGCAATTTTAGCATGGGGGTTTACCTACTCCAGAGTTCTCCTGATTTCCTTTGGCCCACGTGGCACCAGCAAAACTTGATTTCATTTCATTTCCCACCGTGATACCTCTCTGGGATCTGGTGTGGCCAGGCTGTGGCTACGCTGCCAGGACTTCAGAGCACCCAGTGTCAATACACCCACCCCAAGATATCTGAGGCCATCAGGAAGGGAGGACTGAGATCACAACGATTCATTTCTTGGGTCTCAGCAATTGATTTATGCACTCCAGGGAACGCAGGGGTAATTTCAGACGTACGAGCAGCCGGCCACACTGATCATCTCTCAGGAGGTAATTACATTTGGTCAACACCAACTTATTTGCTGCAGTCTGGCAAGTGTTTGCCTAAAACCAGCACACTGATGAAAAGTGATTGCCCACTGTTGGGAAGGAACACTGTCCCCACTACACCATTGCTGGGAATTCGCTTTCTGAGGGAGCTGAGAGCACCAGCAAGGAAGCCTGGCAGCAGTCATGAGAAGAATAGAGTTAAGAGGAAGATTTTTCAAGGAAGATTTTTCAAGGTTTCTAATTTGAACTCCATTTTTAGGAATGAAAACTTAGCCCTGGGAAATGAGGGCCTAGAAAAAGGTACAGAATCTGTCTCAGATTTGAGTTAATGTAGATGTCAACATACAGACCTGAGGCCAGAGGAGCAGAATTTCCTGCGGCCTGATAGAAACAGAAACTCCAAAGTCTTTAAATGTCCGGGGTCTGGGGGACAAAGGGAATCCAACCCTGTGTTAGAGTAAATTTTTATTTCTACCATCTGTGACAAAAAACCCCCAAGATTTCAGTATGTGACACAAGGGTAAGAGATGGTACAGTGCTTCCCTGAGCCTTCAGTCAGCACAGAACAGTAAAGTGGCACTGGAAATTCCCCTGGGCCCTCTCTCAACATACATTTTTAGAACCTACAGCCCCAGATGCATTGGTATCAGCACAGGAAAAACTCGATCACAGAAGTTAGGAGCATTACTCAAGGACATGTTCTGCTTCAGACCAGGTGCTGGGAGTTCATCCCTTCAGACCCTCATAACTGTTACTTTTCTTCTACACATGACAGAAAAGTCTTTCTGATGTAGCTCGGCTGTGTAAGGTCCTAGAGCCATCATCTCATCTAAATCTTCCCTCCTCTGAGATTTCCTGGAGTTTTTTCCCCATGGCATTTATCTCTGATTGACAAACTGAGTTGATTTTAAGTGGCATGGAGTCAGATTTAACCAATTTTCTAATTGATATATGACCTAAGCTTTTGCTATAATGCTCTAAAAAACAACTCATCACAACAAGGTAAACTGCAGCAATGGAATTATAGTGTTCTGCTTTATTAATTGAGGGCTCCATTTCACCTAATTTCTCTTACACAATAACCACATGGCTCAGCATCACAAAACAAACCCATTGCTAAGCTGGCTTAAGCCAACAGTCCAGTTCCTTGACTTCTTCAGATTAAAAAAAAAAAAAACAAAAGGCACAAAGCCTGTGACATTCACTGACAGATAAAGCACCTGAATTGCACTTTATTGTTGAAAGAACATGAAATAATGATAGCCCTACTGCAAATCAAGTGCTAGAAAGGCCTGAAAGAATGTTCCAAACTGCATGTGTGTGAGACAGCTGCATCTGTAAACAACCCTGCATCCAGGTATTCCCTATTGATCTGCTTCTCCTGGGACCCAGCCAAGTCTTGTGGGCAGGCAGGACAACTAACGGGTCATGGAACAAGTTGAAATAACAAGCCATAAGGTTAAATCAGAAATCAGTTTAGTATAATCTAGCTATCAACTTTCTCTTTAGGAAAAAACCCTCTGTGGTAAAACACTGAATTCAGACAGTAAAATAAAATCTGTCCAATGGCTTTGGCTCTCCCTGCACACATTCTGTAGGTAGCTCAATAAAGTGTTGGTTGCTTGGTTTCTCTGACATCTTAAGGCAGAAGTGAAAGATCTGATCCTAAGTACGACTTAAATCATTCATAAATTAATAGCAACTTAAATTCTTATTATCAATTTTCTCTAGGAGAGGCATGCCATTAAGTAGAGCTCCTAGAATTTTTCAATCATCTAATTTTCTCAAAAGGAGCANTCCCAGCTTGGGCAAGTTAAGTTTCCCCCCGTGCTCCCCGACCTCGCTCCGGAGCGCCCCTGCCAGCTCCGGCCATCGCTGCAGCAAAAGGGAGAGTGCCTGACAGCCCCAGCAGCTGCCACGGGGGTCTGATTCCTATTACTTGTTACTGCCTTAGTTGTTGTTGTTTTTTTTTTTGCTTTGCCTTGTTGTACATATATATAATATATATAAGTAAAGACCTGTTATTCCTATTTCTTATATGTTTGCCTGAAAGCCCCTCATTTTCAAAATTATAATAGTTCAGGAGGAAGTGGGTTACATTTTTCCATTCCGGGGTGGGAGGGGGACTCCTGCCTTCCTTAGTAGACACCTGTCCAAACCAGGACATATGGCTAAAACTGTTTTTGATCCTATAAATTAGGATCATTCAACCAATTTTGAGATCCAGTCAGACAAAGGAAGTGTGGAAGTCTCTGTCATACCTTGTTAATGTATTATTCCAAACCAATTACTGAGAACTGCACAGTCTGAGAAATAAGGATGAACACTGGGATGTCTTCAGAGAGGGTACAGTTGTAGACCAAACAAGGTAAAGCAGAACCCAAATTTTAGAGGAAAATAAAATATTGCCCTTATTAAAACTCATGCATTTTATTGGACAGAGGACTCTACTTGCTGCATTTATTAATTCCTCTGTCAAACCCCTAAATGAAAAGATTTTCTTATAGTCTTTCTTATAGTCTATGCATATAAATTTGTACTCATACTATTTAACTACAATCAAAGTCAATATGCATTACTTTTATTATATTTAGGGATAGCAAACGCACAAAACTAGAAGTTCAGTTCTACATAAACTTGTATATAAAACTTGCTAGTGAATTTGAAGAAACTCATTTGTAACCTTAGCAACGTAGCTAATGAACCAGATTTCTATTCGTAGTATTTTTAATAGCTTATATCATACTTCATTTGCTAATCTTGAAGGGAATTTACTATTTACTGGCAGAACTAGCAGCTAACTCAACCCTTCTCACCGAATTACATTTAAAATTCACTATTTGCTTATAAATATTTAAATTAAATACAAACGGGATTCTTGCAAGGCAAACCAGAAAGACTCCCAAGAAACAAATGCAAGTCCCTGCATGCTTTCTCCAAACTTATCCTTTGCTTTCCATCATAAGTTTGCCTTCTCAGTGCCATAGAGTTATATAATAGAAATATAGATAAAATAGCAGAACAGTTTGAGCAATATTTGAATCATGAGAAGAAGATTCAAGACGTTTGTTGAACCCCTTCTCTCCGTGACATACTTGTTCTTAGACATCGGTGGATGTCTCCAGATATTCATGTCTCCCTATTAGTGTTAATGCCTTCTACACAAAACAAGTACCCCTCAATTTTCAGTCTCTGCAGTTTCAGACTTCTATTGATCCCTGAAGGCTTAAGGGTAAAATTCATCCTTGTTTAGACAGCCTCCACTTAATCCTGCTGACCTACTCAAGAAATGAGATATAATGGTAATATTAACATTATGAATCTGCAGATGGCATTTCCCCTAATTCTATCAAAATTCTGTGACTTTGCAGCCCCTCTTGATGCTCTTCAGCCTGTTATGAACGTAATTTTTAAGCACCATCAAGAGCCCTCAGCAGCACATTCTGAAATCTCACCTTTATACTTTCTCTTTTGCTACTGTCCCATGAGGTCTGATTTTGTCTTTGATGCACAGTCAATTTTTTCCAAATATTTTCTCCCAAATGATTTAGAAGACTTTCAAGGGAATAAGAGGGAAAAAAAAAAGCTCCTTTTTTGCTCTCAGAAAAAAAAAAAACTGCTGTTGCTTTGAAGAAAAATGCAATAAATACATGAGCAGAAGGCTGTTCACATAGATGTCTAAGAGTGTCCTTTGACTAGACATTCCTCTAATTTGAGAAGGAAAAGACAGATGGCCCTCACCTGTGCCTGCAGAGCTCTTGTTTTGGCATCAAATAACAGGGCTGCCCTCAGAAAAGAGAGCAATGGAGAGCACTTCAAAAGCCTAGTGCAGACCAGGTGCAAAAGTGGCAATTTCCACTTTCCACAGATCCACTGAGAAATTGGCTGCCATTCTACACCTTGTTCAGCCTAACTGTGGTCCTTGACACCAGGAGCCTGGTGATATACCCTGGTGGAGCTAAAGAGACTGAGTGGGGATACAGGGCAAAAGGGAAGTATCTGTTTTATCACAAGGTTTGGAAACCTCTCAAACCAAGAACATTTTGAGTTGGAACAGAGAAGTTTTAGAGAGAGCACCGAGAGGAAAGCAAGGTCAAACTCAAATGACGGGACTGGCATCAAAACTCTGGCTACCTTTGCTGCCAGAATTCTGGATGAATAGCCTCTACTTTAACCTTTCCAGAAGCCCTACTGCCAATAAACAGCAGCAGGAAATGCACAAACCCAGCCATTTTGATACAGCTCCCTTGCACATTAGAGAACTTCACGTACTCTTGTCAGGAGCAACAAAGAGCTGGAGGGAGTTTGCACAGGATTTTCTTCAGTAACATTTTGACATTCTTTAGGTGATTCAACTGATGAGTGGAAATTCCCTACCTGAATGAGGGCAAGACACATGGGGCACTCTGCTATTCCATTCTCTCTTACTCGTCTCACATGCTGATGATGTTAGCCTGCCCGGCTTTTTAAAAGACAAACCCCATTCCCTTGCCTTCATTCTTGTGCGGGACCAAGGGAGAATAGCACAAGACTGAAGGACCACGTGCACAACAACAACAAATAAGCAGGTTCAGGAGAAGGGCAGTGCTTCAGAATCATTCATTTTCTTCCTAAAATTAGCATACTGTATGGAAACTGGTCATTCTTGGTAACTGAAGAAATTGTTGATTAACAAAAAGGTTTCCAAAGTTTTCTCAAACACTCATTATATGGATAATTTAAACCCAAGACACTGACACAACCATCTGACTTGCCCAGTCACCTAAACTACCCCTTGTTCTCTACTTGTTAAACTACTAGCTTGCCTTGTTCTCATTACTTTGCTCTCTGATTTCTTAGGAACATCACTGGATTTCGTTCTCACACTTTTCCTGTGATAGGAAAAAGTTATCCCTGAAATATTCATATAATTATGAAATTGTAGTAGATATACTGCAAACAGACTCTCCATATTCCAAGTCTTGTTCTAGAAGGTTAGCGACTGTTTTAGGACTGCTTATATTAACAAGTAAATAATGAGCATTAGCAAGAGCAGTGGCACACGTGCTCTGATTTCCCATACTATACTGTCCATATTAAAGCAATTGAAACATTGCTGTACTCTTATTCTTTAAACTTCATTTAGTCTTTTTGAAAACTTGAGTACCAAAGTACTTTTCTAGCTCACAGGTTTTTATTCTTCCTTTGGTGGGTTGTTTATTTCTTACCACAAGTCTTCATTTCTAGGTCTCTTGATCCTTCCACAAGCAACTGACAGTGATAAACAGTGAAATCCAGGGCCCTTGGAAAGCTGCTGCCTCTTGGCTGGCACACTTTGCTGAAGTAATGGTGATTCCAATAAACAAACAGGCACATTCATTTGCAAATAAATACCAGAGTGGGAAATTGAGAGCTGTCATTATGCTCTAGAGCCACTGGTCCCTTGATTTATCTGTTTGCCCACAGCCACTGAGGGTGTTCACAGCTCCAGTGCCATGGTAAAATTGTGTTCACTTTTAATTACAGCAGCCAGCATGAAAGCTTCACTGGTTTAGCAAGGTCTTGTGGGTTTTTGTGGTTTTGAAGAAGTTTCTTTTTAATAATTTTTTGGTCAAAGTGACAAGAATTTACTTGAGCATTATACATAAGCAAAGCTCCTGGACACAGCACAACTGGGTCATTACCTCTCTGTAAAGATTTATACATACTCTTAATTCTAATTTTAGATTAACAATTGCAACAGTGCAAACATCTCATTAAGTACCTATGTAGATCATTTTAACATCAGCAGCACTGTTATTTACTGTAAGGATCTCTGAAACTCTTTTATTTATCACAAGTAGTGAGTTAAATTTATCACAAAGGGAAACTTTGGAAAGGGGAGTGAAATAAAAGGAACAAGAGAAAGACATAAATTCTGTGGCTAGAAAAGCTGTATTTAATTTTTCAAAGTAGCAAAAACCAGACCAGAAATAAGGATTATGCACACCACGTTGTGGCCACATCGATGTGACTGCTACACCCCTGACATATGAGGCAGCCGCTATCAGCAACACAAGCGCCAGTACAGACAGGCTGATACCAACACATTCATAGATTTCCTACTTAAAAGACTGGGGAGCTCAACACTCCCTTCTGCCTCCTCAGTAACTCCTAATTCCGTGTAGCCAGCCAGGCCTCTCCTCTGCAGATGCCAGGAGGACGAGCCTCAAAATGCCACAACTGACTGTTCAGCCGCAGGTTATTCACAAATTTGTTGATGCTTTGACACTGCCACTGAGTCATTTCATTCAGGACAGCTTTCCTTATCATCTGGGACTGCAGCATTCCACAAATGTCATCTGGAAATCACAAATAGTCACCATAAAGTATGAAGAGTTTTGGAACCAAAGCCTGGCTGAGGTTACCATTCACACTGAAGCATTCCTCATGTTCCCTAAGAGACGTGTGCGCTTTGCCAGGATACAGCTTTTCCCTGCTCAGTAGTAAGGATTTGACCTTTATTTTTTTTTTTCTTTTTTCTTTTTTTTTTGGTGTCTTCATCATTCACAGAAAACTCAGGGCCAATGAGCATCAGTGAGGTAGTTTTTTCACACTGTTTCTGTTCCATTTGGTCAACATTGCAAGTCCCCTGCATGAATAATACCGAATTCCAAAAGACTTTTAGAGACACAGTTCTTCACCCAGTTTATGCTGCAAGGTGCCAACACTATTTGCAAATATCAGTAGAGCACATCAGAAATGTGAATGTTCTTAATGAGCTGAAACAGAATAACCCTGAAGAGCTTGCACTCCCTGGTTCATTTCTGCTCCCGTATCTTGATTCTCCTTTTCAGCTGCACAGAACACAAACATTTACTCTCTGTTCGTCCATATTTCCAGACACACAAATTCCTTCTTAAGTGACTGACCTGGGCATGGTATAATCTTCAAGTTGTTTGTGTGTATATATATAAATACATACAGTCCATACATATTTTTATATTTTTTTATATATATATGACATAAGCAAATATATTTTGCTCAAACATGCTTGGCATTAAATATAATAGCTATTAATTGGCTCTATTAAGTAATTAATTATCAATTAATTTCATGGGGGTTTAGGGTCCTCCTCTTATTACCATTTTGTCTCCTTGGTATTATTTTTAGCACTTCTGCATGCCACAGATTTTTCAGATTGGACACTTCTACTGCTTCTTTGCCCTGGATGCTGTAACCACCTTGTTTACACAGGGGCATTTCCAGTGTTCGGGTGCCTCCTGTTTATGGGAGCCATCAGGGATGAGTCTGTCTTGAACTGCATACTTTTATTAAGAATTCATAACTGTATCCAAATGCTCTATTTGCTAGGTGGTCCTTACTCTCAGTCAAGATGCTTTCAGAACTGACATTGATTTTTAAAATATCTTGAATGCTAGGACAGTTTAGAAAATGAACACTGTGGTGTAATGGGTTTTGTTTGGAGGGCTTTTCCATGTGTTGATGTACATCTCAAAATATTCTCTATACTCTTAACAATTTTCTGTAAAACTTGTTAGGGAACTTGTAACATTTTCAAGTCAATATACTTCCATTAAACACACAAAGTCATTGTCACATGTCAAGGCCTAAGTTTTTTCCCTTTACAGTATTATCTAAAAATAATTTTAATGTGATTTTTTCTTTGGTAAGCTGGAAGCAAAATATGAATTACATATCAAGACCAATCACTCAAGGTGCTTTCCTAAAGAGTGTCCTTGGAATCCAGTTGCTATTTGCACACGCATTAATAAAGTGCAAAGCTTTTAAATCTGATTGCTTCAAGTTAAATGGATGGGTCAGTGCCAAACAAATTGATCTCTTTCACAGTGCGTAGTCTATAGCAAATTATAATTCCCTAAAAATGAAAGGACTCAATTCAGTAAATAAAATAGAGATTTTTAAAGCTGCCTGAGCCCCTCTTTAAATGCTCTGTAGGCCTGTATGTGCAAGCTGCATTGTTTACCTGAAACTAAAGCCAACATGCACTACTCAAAGAGAGTTTTAATATTTGACAAAGCACGTAGGGGTTAAAGGCTGCGTGTCTGACAAAAGGATCACTGGAGTGACAGGACAATCAGTTCTGTCAAATGAAACAACCAGGGGTCAGTGGTGGCAAAGACATACCTGGCAGTATCAAATGAAAGGATGACCTTTTGGGCAAGTTCTTGGTTTGACATTTAGAACTTCAATCCCTGTTTCAGGTGAACTCAATAAATTGCCTACTTTCCCTGTAACCCCATGCCCCGGCTGGTAAAAAAGGGACTAATGACCCTCTACCTCCACATTTAATGTTCTGTAACGATAATCATTAGGTACTGGTCTCAACAGCAAGAGATCAACCTTAGAAATTGATGTCTGAATAAAAGCTATGAAAACATGGCTTAACAAAACTGTGAACAACCAGTGAACAAAAACAATGGCGAAACCAGCATATCATGCACAGAAGCCTGATTATATTTCCTTCTCTGCAAATTTCAGCATGAAGACTTAGCCAGTAAAAAGGTATTACTAAAAACTAAAACTATCAGAAATTATCCTTAGGACAAAGTCCTTCCCCACAGAGGATACTGTCAGACACACTTTTATGCCCTTAGCCCTCACACTGCAAAGGAAATGCTCCAAGAACTGAAAAACTTCTCTCTCTCAAGAAATTCTGCACATAAAAGAACAACCAGCAACAAAAACATGGAATTTCTACTGTCTACCAATATACAGCTCTGACGGCAGGACAGCGCACAAAGCAGCTGCACAACTGGTTAAGAAGTGCAAAGACAAACAGAGCTGATTCCTGATTTGTCACACTGGAGCTCACCCAGCGCCCACCCAAAAACAGTGATGGAAACCCCAGCCCACACAAAGTGCTCCCACTGCCCATCTCTTCATTCCACATGTACAATGCCTTCCAGCCTTTGGAACCTTTGAAGACATCTTCCACACATCTGCCCTTGTAAGAATTAGAAGATCTCACTACATACCTTTAAACTTGTTTCTTCTTACCCTGTCTCTCTTCCCCAAGACCAGAAAGTGTTTTAGACCTGTCCTTTCTCACTCTCTTCAAGTCTCTGTGCCCGTCACCCCATTCTTCCTCTCCCTTCCACCTGCAGGCCCTTTAACCCTTTAACATGTGGCTCACTTGACTGAAACTGTTCCTCCTGACGTTCACTTTTTTAGCCACACTCCAAAATTGTTACTGTCTCCTGTTGGACTTGCCACATGTTTTTAATAAAACTGATCACATTTCTTCTTGGTAAACCTCCTCTTCCCAGCAGCTCACTCCTGGTTTTCCTCCTATGACACTCCAGCACAGTCTCTCCAGGGGATACTTCCTCTGAAATTCTTCAAGTTCCCAAGGAGGGTCCCACACCCATTCACTCTGTAATCTTCTTTCTTTACATTAACTCCATCCAGCAAGCAAACGAGCAAAAAAAATCCACTGTCATTCATGTGCTGATGAGTCTTGATCTACTTCTCTGCGAGACATTTTCCATATTCTGGTCAGTCTAAATTACTAGGGAGGATCTTGCTTTCAAGATATCCTCACAAGCTTCATGTGGATAAGGAGATTTCTCAATCCTCTCCCTTAAGGGGAAGAAAATCCTTTTTCTCAGTCAAAATGGACAGCCAGAACATCAAACCTGCCAATTTGGACTATAACATAAGAGTCATCTTTGACTCTTACTTCTTATCCAAGATAAGCCCAAAATCTCAGAGATTCTTTAGACATAATCTTTCTAATAAACAGGTCTTTTTACCCATCTGTAATGCAGAAATTCCTTTCCCAGCTCTGATGATATTGTATTGATTACTTCCAAGTTCATCTTTCTGACCTTAAGAATCACAAGCTCCTCTCATATCTCAGTGAAACTTCTGCTGCAAAGAGGATCTCTAACCTCTTTCTTTGATCATTTCACCCAACTCTTCATATTGCTTCAACAGCCCCCTTGTTCCCCGTCACATCAAAGATATGCTAACAATCTTCACTTCCAATATCACATAATTTTTATTCCAATCTTTCAGGTTATCTCTAATTCATCATGAAGATTCTGGCCTTGGTGTCGATGTCCTTCACCTACCCTTATTTATCAAAACATTTCCACAAATATTTTAAAATCCTTATTTTACTTTATTTTAGTTCAGTTGAATTTCTTTTATTTTCAAAATGCTAATTTCTAAGATCCTGGAATGAAAACACTATTTGTGTCACAGAGCAACATTCACCATCAATCCCTTTTACTCCCCAGATGTCCCTATCTGTC
Source organism: Mystacornis crossleyi (assembly GCA_013400655.1). Lineage (NCBI taxonomy): Eukaryota > Metazoa > Chordata > Aves > Passeriformes > Timaliidae > Mystacornis > Mystacornis crossleyi. Next base: position 59,747 of record VYZQ01016917.1, on the reverse strand, counting down.
ATTTCTTGCACACTGCAAATTCTTTAGGGACACAAATTCATACAGCATCCGTACAACAACATCCCAATTCCTAACAAGCCACTCGAGTACAACAAGCATAAGCACACCAGTTATAACAGAACCAGAAAAAATAATTATTAGCATAGGACTACACTCCCTTTCCAAAACACCTCTTAAACCCTGGCTAGTTTGCGGTCTTTGCCACTCTCCAAGGCACCAAGGTAAATGAAGTGACACCTGGTGCTTTGAGCTGACGACACTCCGCGCCATTCCTCTGGCACAGAACACTCTTTGCCTCAGGAAAAGACAATCTCCTTGCACAGTTCCCGCACTGTCTCAAGTTATAAACTTAATTTAATCAGATCTTACTGCTTGTCCTTGATGAACAAGGCTCCCAAACATTTCTCCCCTTGCAGAAAGCTCCCTTGGCCCTCTATTCTGGATTTTTTGGAACTCTACCCTTTGAACTGTGAAAGAACAGGCATAACATTCAGTGCTGTCTCGTACACCAACAAGGCTCACCCTCACACCTACACTGGGTGCTGCCTGCCTGGTACAGAACTGGAACAGAAACACAGCACCAGTCCGAAGATGCCTTCCTTGGGATTAATCTTAAACCCACATAAATCTCACCTAAGCTCTTCTCTCGTACACAGACAGCACTAAACTGTGTGCTGCCAGCAATCAGTAAAGGCTTAAATAGATTTTTTAATTAGTTTGAAGCTAAAAATAAGTCTTGGGTAAATATAATTTTATTTCACCTGCTAAAAGTTGCTAAGAATCTCGGGTGAAAAGATGCCAAGCAGGTGCAAATTATTACCAGCAATTATTACTCATCCCTTCTAAGCATAATGGCCTTCTTCCATGACCTCTGGGACAACAAACAAAATGAATCAGTGATTTTCTCAATCCAGCACGCCCAGTCTAGAAGAGCATTATAGGGGAGAGATGATTGTGCAGAGTCCTGTACTCCAAGTCGGTCCCTGTGCTCAGAAACATGGAAAAAGTCAGCCTGTACCTGTGGTGAGTACATGCCGGTGTGGTAAAATAAAAAATTTAATACTGAATAATTACAGTATGTATTTTCTAATCCTCAAATCCAAGCTTCCCCAGAACAGTCAGCTGAACGAGTCACTAAATTTATATGAAAAAGTACAACTGGAAGATAGTAAATAGCTTTTTTATGGCCATTACTTTTTCTGATTTTTGTAAGGAAAACACATTTTCTCACGTACCTGTGCTGCTTCTGCCAGTGCCTTACAATAGGCAAACACTGCCTTAGTGATGAAATGCAACTGCAGGAGTCTATTTTAAAATTAATCATCCATAATTAATTAGTAATATCTCCTTTCTGGTAAATTATACCTGAATTGCAGAAAATTATCCTTGCTGAGAATGATAGTCATCTACATATTTGCAGTATTTCAGAGAAACATTTTGCATGTATTTATGTATTATAATGGCCACAGATATGTCAGAGTATTCAATTCCACTTTGCACTATGCTAAAAATACATATACATATGTACTATATCTTTAAATTGCACAGTATTCAAGGGGTCACCCAAACAACCTGAAATAATTTGGAAGACAGATCCCTGAAGGAGTAGGTGGAGGTGGGGTTAGTTTTTGATAGCCTTGTTCTTTAATGCCCACTAGATCCGTCCTGTCTCAGCTCTTGCAAAAGCCAGCACTAAAGGAAGTGGGTTGTCTGTGGCCCGGTACAACACCTGTGTTTCCAAATCATTAACAGATCCTGTTCCTTCAAGAAAAAAATTACAACCGTAAGTGCAGCCTCTCCTGACAGCTAGAATCTTCCCTATCTTGAGGTTAAATCTCTTCAGTGCTCCAGATCAGCAAATGAAAAACACCAAAAAAGTAGTTTAAAAAATTGGTTTGTTAAAAAAAATTAGTGAAGCTCACAACACAAATGATTGTTAATTTAAGCCATTTTAACAATTTTTTCAGCTAGATGTTTGGCACAGTTTCCTTTGGACTTGACATCCTTATAAGTGGACAGCAGCAAAATTTTGAGATGAGTCACGTTTTACTGAACACCTGCAATGAAACAAGGACCTGAAAGCGCTCTGAGGATGAAGCATTTGGAGCAGGAGGAATGCCTGGTTCCTGCACATACAGATTTAATGACACTTAAAAATACATGATCCTCTAAGTACACGCACCCACTCATCAGATTCAGAGCATGAGCTCAGAAATCAGGTTCCCTCAGACCAGACATCATTGCTGACACCAAGAGACTTGGTAAAACTGCCAGTAAAGCAGTATTTCAATTCAAAAGGGCTTTGTATACCTCTGGCCACTGTATCCAATTTCCTTTTTTTTTTTCCTCAATTGACCCATGAAGCCTCACAAAACTGCTATCAGTTATTGTTAGAGACATACAAAACTGGATGCAAGCCTCCTGTCTCTCATGATTTCAACGTTCAGGTTCAGAATCTCATGTAACATTCTAGTGGAGTAAAAAAAAAAGTAATTGAAAATTATTGTCACCTACAGTAGTAAAAGAAATGCCATTTAAATGAAGCTATGTAAGCAATTCATAAAGTCATTTGTTCAACAATCTTTTCCCCCTCTTCACAGTGTCTACAAATCCATGTAACTGAGCATTCCAAACACATTTGATTGGGATCCCTGTGAGAATAACCCCATCCCTTGGATTAGTCACAGTGAAGAAAAATGTAGGAGGGTTTGTGTTTTGGGAGGTTTTTTGGCCCAGTGGAAAGAAACTTGCTTCAAAGCCAATTTATCCCAAAATGGGAGGGCTTTGTTTTCATTTAGGTTTTAGCAATTCAATGAGGTTTGCTTGGGCTTTAATTATAATTATTATTCTCTTTAAGCACAAAGAGTCTTAGCATATTAAAAATGTCAACAATAGCAGACAAGATTTTAGCTCTAAGGAAGAAATAGAATACCAGAGGAGGATTTAGAAGAAATAAGGCGGGCATAATTTAACTTGAACTATTGAAAGAAGAACGTATTATTTCTACAGTTCTGTTAGTAGCACTCACAAATCACTAGCAGCTCTTTAAACATAGAAACTGCCATCTAAAAACAGAAGAGGCATAATATTTTTTCCCAAAATTATTCAACAACATTTTGAGATGTTTATATACTGCATATAAAATGAAGATATGGACTAATATGTTGAATGTTTGCAATACAAAAAAAAAGAGAGAGAGAGAGAGAGAGATGAAGTGCTAAGTGCCAGAAAATTAATATTGAACTTTTTTCCTGTTAAATTCTGAGAAGTGAATTTCCCTGGAAAACCATTTCATACAATTTCTTGTGGGTGCAAACTGTTCAAGATGCCATAAATAATTCATTCAGCTCCAGTCAAGTAATAGAACGTCACCAACTGCAGAAGGGAAAAGGAAAAGGCTGGAGCACTGGTCTCTAGCAAGTGTCAATGGAGAGTGCTCTGGGAGGAAGGAGCTCAGCATCTTCAGCGACCAGGATTGAAGGAAGGCCACAAATCACTGAGAAATGATCCTAAAAGCCCAAACCAAAAGCAGGATATCTATACTTCTTTTAAAGAATCAGTCAAAACACTTAGCAGGAACTAGGGTGAAAGAGAAACAGAGAAGTCTTTGCTTTCCAGTGAGGACACTACGATGATTATATATGATTATATAAACAGGGCAGAGATAAATTACAGCTCTTTAACACACTTAGTGTTATACTGGAAATTTTTAGCTTCAGCTCAAATTGCAATTGCTGTGATTCATGTAACCCTGCTGCACTGATACAGCAGTTTTGTATTAATTTTACAGGAATTAATCAGCTCTCTTCTATTATGGGTTTTTTTGAAACTTACTTACTATCCTAGGCATGCAAAGAGTTCTGCTTTAGGCTGCTGTGCTGCAGGGATACGCATACAACCTTCCTGCAGTCAGCTCACCAGCTTACAGGCAGGCAGGCTCACAAGGAACTACAGCATTTTCACAGATCCACCTCAACAAAAAGATTTTTCACTTCAGTGAAGCTGCCAAAAATACAAGTAATGCTGAGTTAAAGGTTTTGTAAAGCTGATAATGCCTTCTTTTTCCAAGTCAATAACTACATGCAACTGGGTTACAGCCTCCATTTCACTGATTTTCAAAAGTAAAGGTTGTATATAAATGCTGCGAAGAAGGAAGACTAAAGTCTATGAAGCAATTGATACCACCTATATTTACAAAGACAAATACTATTAAATACCTATCCCAAATAAACCATGTGTTCTGTGAAGAATCAAGAACCCAAACCTCCACAGAGGTCAGGAACTGCACATCTGCCACAGGAAACTTGAGAAGCGTTGAACTACAAGATCTTTTCCTCCCTTTTCAGACAGGTTTTACATGAAAAGTACAAAGTCGAAACTTATTCACACAACAAATGTTTCCTGGTACGTCTAGAACATCCTGCACACCAGCTCAGGTCAGACCGCTAGCCTGATTTACCAAAGGGTTTTATCTAGTGAACTCTTGAACACCCTGCAGAGAACGATTCCTCCCTGAACTCTCTTGCCCAGAACTCCCATGGTCCGACTGACCTCCCTGTTAGAAAGCACTCCCTGTTTAGTTTCGGGCCATTACTTCCTGTTAGACAACCCATGATCACCTTAAATAATTCCTCCTCCTCCTCCGCTCGTGTCTCCTGCAAGTGCCTGGCAGCGGCATTCCCTTAGGCCGGCTGTATGGAGCTGGTCCTGACGCCTCTCCTCAGAGGGCACGCTCTCCCCCATCCTTTTAGCATTTCTGTCACCTCTTTGAGCTTTTTGTCGATTTATTCATTTCCCTGTACAGCCCTTAATGATAAAAGCAATCCATACAAATAATACCTCTACTTGCAATCGAAAAAACATATCCATTGCTAAGTGAAAGAGGCAGGTCAAGCCTCACTGTCTCAACGAGGGAGCCTTTGGAGTCTCAGATTCATGCGTCTGGGCCAAAGAAACTAACAGAAAAGCTAAAAGTGCTAAATCTGCCCATTTCTGAATTATTAGGTTTTCTTCTCTTCTTTCTATGTATCACCTCGCAAGAGGGTCACGTAGCTTTCAAAATATAAAATTGCTTTTCTGGCACACTGTTGGGGGTTGAGAAAGTTTTCTTTCTGTGTGTGTATGTGCTCTTTTCTTCTCTCAAAGGAATTTTTTCCCCATGTTAAGGGGCGATTGCTGGGGTACTTAAGAAAAACAAAGGACCTAGCCAGCCACAAGGGAGGGTCCCAATTGTCCTTTTTTTTTGGTCTTGGTGGCGTCTTCTCAGGTGGGGGAGCAAAGACATCTGGAGATTTAGAACTGGAAAAAAAGAGGTGGGGTAGAGTGCTTGAGATTCATTGCTCTCCTGGCGTTTGGAGGGAGTGAGACTGCAGCGGCCGCGGAGAGAATTCATCTCCTGCGAGGCCGTGTTTTTNACACACATACACCTGTTACAATTGAGACAAATATATCTGTGACTTTTGCCTGTGGAGAAGAGAACATTTTTCTCAACTGTTTAAGGAGGGACACTCTTTAGATGAGGTTTGCGTCAAAGTCTCCTTTTAATGCAAAGATAGTTAACATTTTATAAATGCATTTACCTTCCCTGTTCTGAATAAAGGCTGATTCCATGTTTATAGCAGTACCATTGAAAAGATTTTTTTCCGTCTCCTCCTTTCCGTTCTTACAGTCAAAGCAGTTTCATAGCAAAATACTAAATCTTGAAAACTTATGAAATGTCAATAATTTCTGCTGCAGTAACTTTGATACAACAAAACCAGGCACTGAGATGTTAAGACAGGTAAATGAAAACTACGCCTAAATAAAACTTAAGAGAAATTGAATTCCTCTAGGATTCAAAAGTTTTTCACGTATGAGATGGCAGAGTCCCCTAACTTTGTACATCCAAAATCAGATGAGATCTCTCTGGCCCACCCAAGAGATGATAAGGGAGACTGAAACCCGGATCTGTAGTTTTAGCAGGAAAAATGTACCACTTGCAGTATCAAACAAGGCAAAACAGATCTTGTACCAGCTTCCACTGGCTGATACCTATGACTTGTGCTAAGAAAAATCTGTTAAAACTGTTTATTTCAGGTTTCATAGTCCAAACACTGTTCTTATTTTTGTTCTGCATTCCACCAGAGGGTTGGTGTTCAGCACCTGGTTTTTATGCAGATATGCTATTAGCCAACACACTTTAACAAAAATCTGGTTGAAGTTTGTCAGACGTTTTTCACTCCTATGAAATATCAACTCAGCAAAACTGAAAATCTTAATAAGAAACCTCTTTCACGTGAAATTTTCCATTTCCAGAAACAGAGCTTTAAAACCTCTTTGTTCTTCAGTTTTATTTCTCACTTGGGTTAAAAAAAAAAGAAAAAGAAAATAAATATGTTCAAAATCTAAAAATAAAATATTTGCATTTTCTTCCAGTGTTGCTACTTAGTTTTTTGTGGTTTTTTTTTTTCCAGAGGGCTATTTTTCCCCCAGAATTGAGAAGAATCTCAAACAATTTCCAAGGTGCAGAGCGAGACTGATAACACCAGTCAGCATAGAGCTATATGGCAGCTACAGCATGAAATACCAACTGTGGAACTGAGTAAACCCATCAAAGGCACTTACTGCCACACATAGTGAATGATGCATTTCAGTAAAATACATAAAAACGTGTATTTCATTTAAACTGCAGGTTGTTATTCTAGACTCCCTGAAGATGTGCTGTAGATAATTAGTTGCACTTACTGACTGAGATATGGACGAACTGCAGTCATTGTAACTCTCCACAAAATACAAGTTCAGCCTCTGCCTGGGAAAGATTCTCCCCTGCACTGTGCACCTCGTATCTCAAGCCTTTTGAGAGTTCTTTTCTAAGATTTAAATTTTCTTTTATAAAGCTTTTCTGAATCAATCAAGATTCAATATAGGAAGATTGTCAAATAAATTACTTTTCATTTCTGCCCGCTGTTAAACTCCTGCAGGGAGCTGGAAATATATCAGGGTCATTAGTCTTAATGCCCATAATACACAGTGCTTTAAGGTGAAGTGAGTAGTAAAGGACTTTAATACAGTTTAACACTGGCCTCTACCCTCGAGAATCCTCAGGGTTCCAACAGGGCACTCACCTGACTCACCAAACGATCCTGGAGCCCTGCGTCCCCAAGGGACACACCTTCCACCCAGCTGGGGCCTGAATAAAACATTTCCTTTTAACACCTGGTACTTTGCTAGGACTCCCTGGAAAGCCAAGCAATGTGAATTTCTGCTGGAGGTCTCCTATGAGAAACACTGGCTGGGATGTGGAGAGCTGCACACACTTCAAGGGCACATCTCCCTCATTCCTCCCCTGGAAATACCCGTGTGTGCACAAACTTGAGGAGAATTTATCCCTGCGCTTAGTCTTTTCCAAACTACCTATTTGCCTCATTTATTTAGGATAAAATTTACCCTGTTATTTAAAAAAATCACTGATGAACACAAATGTGGATAATTTACTAATGCTGTTATGGTAAAAAAAAAAAAAACCCTAATGAGCTAATTTGAGTTGATTTTTTTTTTTAATTTAACAGGCTTTGATGCAGCAAAACTGATAATTGGAAACAGGTCCCACCCACATTTTAATTTCTTGGTTCAGTCGTGTCCCTGGTTAGTTAAAAAAACCCAAAAACCCTACTTTATTGCCAAAGTCTTAGCTAATGAATACACAGACTTAAACTGAGGCTCAAACTCTCATTCTCAACTCTGACATATAAAGCACTGTAAAATAATTCATTATTTAATATTAAGAGAGCTGGATAAAACTAATTAATGCCAAAACTTAGCCCACAGCACAACATTAATTAAAAGTTTGCCCAACAGCTACCTCCCTGTTCTAATTAGCATCGCTGATTTCAAGAAACCACTAAGAAAAGAAGACAAACACATAATTCCAACTTCATATTTCATAAAGATCTCTTTGATACAACTTTCAAACATCAATAATGTGCCCTTTTAACATGAATTTGGAGAATTCCACAGCAAAGACAGCTCTCTCAGGCACATTATGTTTCATGTCTAATAGACTATTGCAGATTTTCTGGTCACTTGCTAACATTGGTTGAAATGCAGGCCAAAAGTATTGATCCAGAAGACAACCAGACAAAAATAATTACCCCACAGAGCTTTATATTATATAATATTATATTGTATCTGGCCCATGCTGCCCAATCTGCATTAACCACAAAGCAAGCATTCCATGGAGCATGTGATATTTCAATTACCTGACACTAGACTCTGACAATCTTACCTGACATTAAACAACCAGCACTGTCAAAAGGGAAAAACATGGGTCATATTACATGTTTCTGAAATGTTGATGATTAAACAAAACTGTGCACTGACCTCATTAATAAAGGTCTGGGCTCCCCGTGGGCTCAGGAGTAAGATAGCCCTTCGCAACGTGTCCCGATAGCGGTTCAGCTCTTCTGTTTTCATGGTGGTAAAAAGGTTGGAAAATACTCTGCTGATGTTCCTGTCCACTTTTTGTAATGATACATCAAGTCCCAGTCTTGAGGCCTGATCGAGAAATCCCTGCAGTCCACGTATATCTGTAACACAGGAGGAGGGGAAAATAAAAAATTAAAAAAAAAAAAAAAAAGAGAGAGAGAGAGAAAAGCCACTGCATCAACCTCCTCTGGTTAGGCAAGCAGCACTAATTAGGTGGAAAAGACTTTTTTTACTTTTTTTCCTGCAGTGCTCTCTGAGGAAGAGTATTCCACACAGCCATCTTGCACAGCTCCCTTTCGTAATGAGTGCCAACAGGGAGACTCCATCAATTACCTTTCCCTGAGGTCTGACAGCGACTCTTAGGAAGAGCCAGTTCATTTATTTGGGTGCCTCTGCAAACCTCCCCAGAGGCCCGAGGCTACGGGGTTTAATACTGCACTAACAACAAAGTCCCACCCCAAGAGCATCACAGTTCAAATGTAGAAATCCAGGAGCAGATAAATAAGCAGGGGATGAATCACTCACCCCTAAACTTCTCTCCTTCTACCCGAACCTCATACAGCTGCTTTTGGCAAGACAAACTTTCAATATCCAGAACATACACAGCCTTTCTTTTGATTTCCCCCCTTTTTTTCCTGTCCCGTAAATAACCTGCCGAACCAGAAATTTACCATTTATCCATAAACTCATAAAAGAATACACAAATCCCCAGTCTACTGGAATACATTATAGTGTTAAAAAAAAAAAAAAAAAAAGGCAGTTCAAGAAGAAATAATCATGCAAACAAATCCCTTCAAAACATGTTCCTTTGAGCTCTGTGCCTCAACTTCAGGATGATTGAAAAAAATTTATTTCCTTAACCACACTTTAGGGCATTAACATGGAGGAATGCATTTCATATGTTCATGCTGAAATCTGCTTATTCAAGCTGTACTCTGTCTTCACCACTCTCAGCATTTGTGTGTAATAAATGTCGAGTTTTTATTTTGTAGTGAAATTTAGAACAAGAAAAACATCAAAGCTTATATTGAACCAGGTTGCTCTCAAAATTAGCAGTGACTCAATCACAGCTGTATCGTGTCCTTAGAAGCCCTTACCTTTATGGGAAACATGTCTAACTTGTCCTGAATAAGAAAGTATTGAAGCCTCTCACATTCATTTCTCACACTTTTGTCATTACACTTCAGCTCATAGGTGAAGCCAAATGAGCACATTTACTGATCCCATAATGACATCTTCTCTTCAGAAAACTTCACTGCAACACCGAGATTGTTAATCTCTAGAACAGCTGGTGGATAGTTCGGGTTTTTTTTTTTTAAATCCTGAAGTGGTTACTTCGTTGTGACACGACTGAAGTCAGAGGATGGAACCCAGCCCAGCTGAAGGCAGTAGCACTCCCTGCTGCCCCAGCTGAGTGGGCTCTGAGACCATCCCCAAACATGGCGTTTCACGGCCACAGAATAGACATGTGAAGTCCTTTTCATCCCCCTTAAAAATTGTCATATGAAACCTGATATAAATAACATCTTGTGAGGATACACCAGTTTAGCTCATGCACAAGTGCCATAGCTTCACACCTCTACCCAAACATGAGAATGCTTGTTGATGTGATTAATTCACTTCAGAAATCAGCTGAATGGCAGAGAGACATGAGAAATAGTAGAAACTGAGCTAGGGTGGTGCCAAGCACAGCGGACCCCCTACTGACTTTTTAATTTTCGTTTATTTGATGTGATCGTCCAGCCACCCACGCCATCAGGAAAGGGGCACTCACCGGGGCTGTGCTGATCTTTTGTTGCTCAATTTAGGCAAGTCTACAGCAGCCTTGTCACACTGTCACAAACCTTAGACTTGCTTACCATCCAAAATCCTGAGCCAGGGAGGAAAGGAAGGGGTTTATTGTTAGTGGGCATTTCTGGAAAGGGACGAAGGACTTTAGCACGTGTATAACTGTTAAATATTGCAGGTGTGCTGAAGTAATGACAGTGACAAACAACTATCATTTACAGGTTAAAGCATTTTGCTAAAGTTGTCAAAGTAAGTTTGGATTTTGTTAATTTAAATTCATTAGACAGCATCCACTACTATACCGATGCAAACCTCATGGATATGTGTGACACAAAACACAAAGATTTTTCTTTAAATGATGTTTAGTCCTTCAAAATTACTGCAGCGCTTGACAAGCAGTAAGAAAATTCCCTTTCTCATGGTTTAGTAATGACTTGTCTTTTTGTGCAAGCCTCCCAAGAAAAGCTGTTTACAAAAGATTAACTGTAAATACAGAGCTGATATTGCCCTGGGGGTTTTTTCCCTCATGTTTTCAGCTGACCTGATGAACTACTGGTTAGAAATGTTCTTGTGGACCAGTGCAAAATACTTGATGCACTTGGTAAGGCTATCTGGACTTTGGAAGGGCATTTTATACTCCCTTACAAACCTTCCCCCCAAGGAACACAGACTGTTTTTCTGTTTGAGAATGGAAAGGATTCTGAGTTTTTCCAGCTTGGTAAGAAAGCAAAATCTGAGATGGATGAGATTGTCCAAGCTCAACTGTGCAAGGCACAGTCTGCGAGTTTTTCACAGATGTAAGTGAATGGGAGTTTATTCAGTGTTGGCAATTAAAATGAACTGTGTGATGATATCTCCCTAAATGCTGACGTGCCTGCTCCTACTTGACACTGGGAAAAAGGAGGAGGCTTGGTGGGAATTCAAAGGTGGAAGAGGGAACTGAAGAGAATTGTTTGAGGAGGTGACTAACTAGGTGCCTACATAATGCAATCTTTTTTCACAAGTAATTATTCACAACCATTACCAATCATTTCTTAAAATGTATCAGTACACAAATACACAAGCACATGCCCATATGCAGGAGCATCTGTTTGTAAGACACAATAAATTAGGCTCAGTATTATTTCATCTGACATCATACAAGTGAGTGCCCTCATTTTTATTTTTCTTCCATTTAGAAGATCACAAATCCATGCAACATTCAAGAAAAGCTGAGCTTTGCTCCACAGCAGCTGGAACAGAAATATTCACAGGTACAGTTATTAATTTCTTTCCACTTCTCATAATTTAGGACTGCTAATGCTTCATTTTCTTCAATGCTAAAAGGAGTTTTATACAGTTCACATAGAATTTTATAAAAATTAAGGGTTCTATAAATGGTTTTGTCTGTTAAAATACAATTTTTTTCCTATCTCTTGTAGTCTTAATAGTGACTTTTTATTAAAAAGCTCGGATTCTAACATTAGAGAGTTATTCTGGACCATTACTAATGAAACAATTCCTTGTGCCCATTCATTTCACACTTTCTAGGGAAAGTATAGCCATCCAAACTCTCACTTCTGTCCAGAACACCTGGCAAGGACAGACCAGTTTGTTGTAGGTACACAACCCACAGCTACCACTGCCTTCAGGCTTCTCTTACTTGCTTTAGCTCAGACTGTAGCCCACACTCGGCCTTTGAAATCACATAATCATATTTAATTTTCTAATTGCCCACCTGATCTGTCCATGCTCAGCATAAGGACTTTCAGAGGCAATATTCGAACATTTCCCCTTAGAGAACATCAGTTTCTGGAAGATGATGAAACACACACTTCAGAAGGAAAACTGCGCTAGAGAAAATGCACCTCTCATAAAAGGGATCCATAACACCATACAATAATTGGGTATGTTTACAATACTCTGGTGTCAGCCACAACCATGGAATCAGCAGGTTGGAACTGGAACTAGAAAAAGTGAGAAGGGAAAAAAAAAAAATAGGCAAATTTCTTACGAACTTTGTGTCTCTATTATTAATCTGACCAGAGAGAGAATCTCTCTCTCTGAGAGCCTTCCTAATGCTGACAGATAAACCATTTGTGCAGGTCTGACAACAGAAGAACAGGACAATTTTGGGGATAACAATTACAAGGAGGGAAGGAAAGCCTCGATTCACTGCTAAGATACGAATTCTGTCACCGTGACTACAAAGCTAATGCTTGCCATAAATAAAGGGCTTTATTGTACTGTAAGGAATAAGGGAATATATAATTTCCTGCTGGAGATTAGGTTGGTTACTGTACTGGCTGATTGGAACACAAACATAAAAGAATAGTACTAAATGTGGCATTAGCTACCTGTAAAGCTTATTGTCACCTACAAAGTAATTCATTTTTATTACATTATTTATAATCCTTTTTATCCAAAAAAGTTCATAGAGTTTACTGTAGCATTCATCTTTCATGAATTTACAGGATCTGATTCTTGGCCTTGACAAAAGAGCTTGAAGCTATTATTTTTGTGTGAAACAGCTGTGTGGCTGGGCACAGCTGGCCTTTTAGGATGGCTCATTGCAGAAAGGAATTTCCAGGAGGTAAAGAGCACTATATCGTCTTTTCAACACCAGTTCCTAACCCCACTTGACAGAAATAGAGGCAGCACATGGCCAGGAAACATTTTACTTTGGGTAGAAAACAGCTGGAAGCAAACTGAAGTACCAAGTTGGAGCTGAAATCAAGGCTAAAGAAGCACCAGTATATAATTTCACACCCTGTCATTCTTATCTAAGCAAATTCTGGGAGGGCTAAATGTTGTCACCGAGTTTTGTTTTCAAATACCCTACACAACTCCTTTCACTGGTACATTTGTAAAAGGGAAAAATAAGTAAGTGTGAAAAACCATGAGATCAGGGAGGAGATGGTGAGGTTTGGAGTTTTCTCATTTGCGGATTGCAGGCTCTACACTTCACACTTCCTTTTTTCCCAGTGTCAGTTTTATTTGAGCATTATTTTGACAATATTTAACGTAATGAGGAGAGTGTCAAGAAGGCTTGCATAGTTTCATTATTTTAGCATTCATACAATTATAAAAATATATTTACCTTTTCCAAGAATTTGGAAGGGTATTCAAGGCATTGTTCTTTATACTTAAACTCCAAGAGAAGGAAAAAAAAGATATTATTTCTTCTCCTTCATTCAAAGATATGCTTTACTGCCATTTTGATTCTCTTCAAATTGCACAGAATACCTCCCATTTATTACTTCATTTCTTGGGGCAGAATAAAATACACATTTCTAGGGTTCATTGATTTGAAAGATAACACATAAGCACTCCAAAACAGGTTTCCTAAACCACTTCAGTTTCATGGGTTTCATTCTTTTTCTTTTACATTGGCTGTTCTCCCTAATTTTCACAACTGCAAATTGTTTGCATTAGAAGTAAGGCATACCATGCCTGGTGTTGGAAACAGAGACACATATCCTGATGCTTAGACTCCTGTTGCATTGTCAGCTTTCTGAATAAATTATTTTGAATACCATGTTTCTGTCCTTGCTGCAGATAATAACCTACTTGAAGGATCTGAACATATTCTAGAATTTTAGAAAACTGAAAGTGGACATATTTCAGAAGGCAGCTCTTATTCTTCAGTCAATAAATAACCAAATTTTATTTCTTCAAACAATAGAAAGAAGATTACTATCTATATTTCCAAAGGGGAATTATTTTGTCCAAATCATCTAGAAGAATCAGACTTTGAGCAAGCTGAAACTTTCAATCTAAAATACTCACAGAATTATTTTAACTGCTCAAATAGAGTGATTAGACCAGAAAGTATAACAACATAATCTGTTACAATAGGTATGATTGCATTAATATTAGAACATAAATGCTTATTGGAGCCAAGTACAAATGTGAAAGGATATTAATACAATATATTTTCTACTTTTTTTCTCTGTTCTTACAATCTCTCTCCAAGCTTGTATTTGTCACTTCACCTAAATCATTTCCTCAGGTGTCTTTGTTTGCCGTATTCCCACAATCACTGCTAAGATAATTTTTTCCTACAAACATTAGAACTCACGATTTCAAACTATGTCTAATTTAGTTACCTCACTCCTAATTAAGTTTTAGTTCAAGAACTTTCTGCTAAAAAAATTATCCTTGGCTTCTTGCATGCTTTTAGATACGCCAGAGTTCCCAGTAACATCTCTGCAATTATATCCCATTTTGTTTTCCATTTTTTATAAAGAAACGAAGTCAGTAACTAAGTACTCATTATTATAGCAAGTAGATATAATATCAAGTACAATAAATCCAATAATTAAATTGGATACTTTTTTATTTTTTAGCTTAGATAAGAACAACTGGACCAAATGAGACCACACAGGAGGTTCTGCTGAGCTCCATGACCCGTCTCTGACAAATAGAGGGCAAACCAGGAGGAACTGTGCATACTTCCCTTGAATATTTTCCCAACAATTCAGTTTGCAGTGCAGGGAATTCCTCAGACAAACGTGGTTTCTCTGTATTTCTATGCATTAATGGTCTGTGTAACTCTCCAAAGCTTTCTCCTCCACAGAACAGCTCAGTTTCCCTTTAAGCAAATGGAAACTTTGAGCATAATAACCTGGGAATGTTTGGAATCCCACTGGATCTCCCATTTCCTAATTCTACCTTTCTCTCCTGGACAGTTCTCCTAACAGGGATGGAACACAAAGCAACATGCCAGCACCTGCACTGCCTGACCTAGAAGCTGTGTAGATGCTTTGCAAAGACATGAGAGAAAAGCAAGAAATCAGAAGAAATCAGAGATTTCAGGAAAAAAATAAAGCAGGCTATCAGAAACTTAAACTTTGAAAAATGCATAGAATATTGATTCACCATTTAAATCGAGATCACAGACTGACATTTGACCACCTCTCCATAGAAACAGAAAGTCCTACCACGTGTGTTTCGATCCAAGCATCAGGATTAACCAAATGCAAACTTCTACTCCAATCTCCTTGTAATATCAAAGGTTGAAGTTTCTATAATGGCTGCAGAAATTTCCATACTTCCCACCTCAATACTCTTTTCAGACTTTCAAAGATAAAAACTACTTTGAATAGAGTCAAATCACAGGTTATTTTCACTCCTAAACAGATGGAAAAGAGACAGAATGCACCATACAGCCAGATGTGTTGCGTGCATAAACAGATGTTTCCAGACTCATCATATAAGGTTAAAAATATTTAAGTTACTCTGCACAACTGATGTTTCACACCTGAAACAGCTGATCCAATCCGAAGGTAACTGGAGCTTCCCAGGAAGCCCAAAAGCACAAAAGCCTTTTAAGGCTACAACAGCCCTTTAACATTTAGCGTGAAAGGTCAACTACAGGTCTCTCCTGCTGGACTTTAACACTTAGCATTCAAAAGCACAAGGGAAAGCACCTCAGGAAATTCATTACTGTTGGAAAAAACGTGGACATATGCTATAATTGATGTTAAAAGGGAATTCACTGAAGAACCAGCATTTCCATTCAAATCATCCATTCAATTCTTCCAAGTGCAAGAATTGCCAACTGTTTGCCCAATGGTAAACCACTGAAAGGAGCTGTAATAACTTCTCACCTCACTACTGCTGTTTATACATTAAAATACCTATCAAGACACTACACAGTGCAACGGCTGTATCTTCTTGGGAGACCAAAAATAGCTTTCTTGGCAGAAAAAAATGCTTTTGCTGATGTATAGCCTCAGTTGAAATGAAATACCTTTCACATAAATTAATTTTAATCATTGCATTAAATTGCTGAGTTTAATATTTGCTATGACTGAGCACCAGCCAATCTAAACATCCAATCCACCAGCACCTTAAGAAAACATATCTTTCTTTCTCTTGGAGGCTGAGATGCAGCTTCCTAAAGCCATATTATTTTACATGAATATCTGAATTAATAGTACCCTTTAAGATGCTGGGACTGTAGGCCTGTCAGCTTTCACACAAACCTAGCTGTTACTGAATGGTAGCTTTGGTTATTGTACTTTGATATTTGAAGAACATCCTTCAGAAGTAAGACCAGTAACCCTAAATCAGGGAGAAACAAATTCAAGTCAAAGCATCCTGAAACAAACCAAATGTGCAAAGGGCATGTCTGAAATAGAGAGGCAAATGTTCTCTCTTCTCATTAAGAGAAAACCAGAAGTCACCTGAGAATCTGAGAGATTCCTTCTCTAACTATATAGGTAAGTGTCCAGCAGAGAAGTTAGAAGCACATCCCTTTGGATTTAAAGGATTGCAGCGTGAGTCACTCTCTCATTTAAATCAGCTTTAAATACTGCACATTCCAATCTCAAGAGAGATGGCAATGAAATTACTGCAGATAAAGAAAGTAAATTGCCCCTAGAGGAAAGGCTACTGGCAGGAAGACCTTATTCTTTCACATGTGTGACAGTAATTATTGCTGGTGTTCATACACCTTTCAGCTAAGGATCTCAATGTACTTTATAAACATCTGGACAGTATAAAAAAGTGTAAATACATATTACAGGAGGTAATTGCCCTTACCTACTTAACTACACACCAGCAAATAATTCAACTCTTTATTGGTGTGGCCTCACTTTGAATATTGTGTGCAGTTTTGGGCACCAAAATATAAGAAAGCTATAAAGCTATTAGGAGGCCACAAGGATGGTGAAGGGCCTTGAGGGGAAGCCGTGTGAGGTGCAGCTGAGGTCCCTGGGTCTGTTCAGCCTGGAGAGGAGGAGACTGAGGGGAGCCCTCAGTGCAGTCACAGCTTCCTCGTGAGGGGAAGAGGAGGGGCAGGCACCGATCTCTGCTCTGTGGTGACACTGACAGGAGCTGAGGGAAGGGCCTGAAGCTGTGCCAGGGGAGGCTGAGGCTGGATATCAGGAGGAGCTTCTTTATCCAAAGAGTGGTCAGGCACTGGAACAGGCTCCCCAGGGCAGTGGTCACAGCTCCAAGGCTGGCTGAGCTCAAGAAGCGTTTGGACCAATCCTCTTGGGCACAAGGTGTGACTCTTGGGGTGTCCTGTGCAGGGCGAAGAGTTGGACTCGATGATCCTTGGGGATCGCTTTCAACTCAGTTTATTCTGTAATTTTGTGATTGAAGAAACCTTCTCTCATTTCTGTAGGTTCAAGTAAAAGTCTGGGCACACAAACAGCAGAGAGGCTGTCAGAGCTGACAGCTCTAATGCTGTTGGCACCCTTCAGGGATGGAGTCTTCGCAGAGGAAACAAATTCTCTACAGGGTTACTATTTCTCAACCAGTCTCAGATTTTTCACAACCAAGTCCTTAAAGATGTTAATTTGGTACTATCTCCAATCTCCCGTGCTGCCACTCGGGCAGGTGCCCCAGTTTCACTCTGTTGCTCACTTTGCAGAGCATTCGGCACAGGGTGGTTCGGGGGCACTGAGCCCGGTCCTTGTCTGCAGCCCGGTCCCCAGGAGCCGTCCCTGACTGGGCGGGCACCTGGCTGCAGTTCTGACTCAGGCTCTGTGTCACCACACCACAGGCACCAGATGGACACCGGCTCGCCAGGAGCCCGAGCTGCACAGAGCTCACTGCCCTGCCAAGCCCATCCTCACCTTGGCCAGTATTTGCTCAGGTGCTGGCAAGGCAAGGACAACGGTGGGCGTATTTTTAGCTCAGAAGCAGGGAAGAAGGACCCTCTGGCCTATCTTTATTTTATTTATATGCTGTCCATCAAGCTGTAATAAGCATGGTAGTATTGGAAGCTTAATTTCCTTGGATAGCTGTTTGACTCACTAAGTGCGTTTTTATACAGATACTGAATTTGGAAAATGAAGAAAAAAAATGCCTCCTTCTTTAATTTCCTACTTTTTTTTAAAGCCCATTTTTGCAATATCGTCTCCATAAAACTCTGCAGAAAAATGCAAAGGGAAAAAAAAATCAATTGTAGACTCCTCTTTTCTCCACAGTTTTCTGACAAAAGCAAGATGAGAAGGATCCCTACTGAGATAACAAATCTCTTGGCAGGAGAAAGAGGGAGTCGAAAATAAAAACTAAGTTCATGTCACATATAATGACCATCAATTACTCTCTCTTGTAGGAATACGCCAATAACAAACAAACAGAAAAAAAATCAATTGCCGATTATTCATTTGCATTATGACAACTACTGTAGTACAGTGGCAAATACAAGTACTCCGTTCTCAAGCATCAGAACTCCAAACTCAGAGGGGGGGAAAAAACCACAAAATCAACATGCTCGAGAACAAAAATGTAAAACTTCTTGGGTCTTTTTTCATCAGCTACATCCTCCTCAGGCATCCTTCCCTTAGCTCCATGCTTTAGGAACATAATGACTGATGATTATTGAAAAGACAACTGGTCACTCTGAGGCGGAACACTGCAGCAGCACTACTGTCAGAAGATTCTCCACTCATCATACTGTAAACAAAACCAGCACATTTGTACAAACCGAAAAATGAGATTTTGCAGGTCTTAGTCCCACAAACATTCAAGTCTCTATTTTGCTCTGTGTGAGAAAACTCAATGCCAAGTCTCCTCCCACGTACAAAATCTCTCAACATATGAGTAAGTGCTCACATAGCTACTACGCGCTGCAATTTATTGCTGTGATGATGATAATCAGGACAAACACTTAAAACACACAGGACACACTTACACCTTCCTGGATGTGAAGCCCTTCTTTCTCAAAACAGCAATAAAAAACAGAAGCAAGAAAAAGTTTCTCAGCTTTTTAATCAATGCACCTCTGCAACTCTTCTCTCCAAGCTAGAATCCTGATAGTTTAACAGCTTATGTTCATGATGGAAGATGTGGCCTTTGTGAAGGCATTGTCAACTTTTTTGTCTTCTTTTTACTTTATTTCTATAGAGCAACTCCAAAGAGAAATATTAACAGGCTTAGGACAACAGTGTCTCCTCATTAAATAGTCAGCTGTAGAAAAGGATAATGGTAAACAGACACCTGAAGAGACAACCCTTCACATCCAAGAGCAAGATGTATTTGGGGTTCTCAGTTTGCTTCAGTGGCAGCAGGGCAGTCTGTGTGCATGTTTATGAAATTGGGGCTTCCTATAACAGCTCTTTTATGTGTATTTATGAGTAAATGAATTGAGAGATCTATATGCCTCAGTAAATTTAAATTTGATTATAAGACTCAGAGACCAAGCAACTCCCCCAAAATCTGACAAGCTCTTTTATCCACTTATCACAGTCATTAATCTGAAGGCCATTTAGGAAGTCCAATATACCCTAAGGTTAATATTTCAAGAGGTCTTACTTTCTTCCTCCCTAATTAACTTAATTCTTTAGCTAATGTCTTCAAATTTACTGGAAAGGAGTCAGGCAACTCCAAAAGTCACCAGAGGAAATCTTATCATTAGAAAAGGATGTGAAGGACATCTCTGGCTGAGCAACCCCCTTGCAGCTGCTGCTATCTTTGGTGGGTGCTGGCAAATCCACACATCTGAACATAGCTCACAGGAGCAGACACTGAGCTAATTCCAGTTACTTTAAATAAAGCAATGGCTTGGAAGAGGACAAGATGTCGTGCCAGAAAGGACAGGATAATACATTACTGCCAGACATCTCCAAATCCATCAATCAGGTAAAGACAAGACTAACGTAATAACTGACTTCTCATTTTTCTATTCTTGTGGAGAAGCTGGAAAAGGGGAAAACAGAAACCCCTCCTTAAGGAAAGATTACAATTGCTACAATGCAGTGAAAGGAAAACAAAAAAGTACTAAACCTATGCCTAATAAATTCACATTACTTTCACATATTCCACTTTCTGAAGGGAAAAAGATCGAAATCTGCTGAGTTCACAGGAACAATTCAACTATGTGATGTTTTATAAAGACATGGAAAGTCTGTTTGAACTCTAGATGAACCATACAGTGTTTTTATTTTTATTTTTACCTTTTATTCTGCTCTTCACTCCATGCAGAATCAATCCTAGATTTTTATTCTGGGGACACAACACATCAAGCTCTGCCTCTTTATAGCTTTAAGATAACTTCCACATACTGTAATTAATCATAAAAGGAGAAGATGGAACTAACACTTCTCATTCTACCAGTCCATTTATGCACGAAGTATAGGTAAGGCCTCTTTCAGTTGTCTTAGGGTTTGAGTTTATTGATTATGATAACCACCGTGCTTTGCTCCTCTTCAATATGTTCAAGCACTTCTGCATCTAAAAATATATTTGGTTATTATAATTAATAACTTGGGGCAGGGGGAAGCAGGATTAGATGCTTCTTGTCAGGAGAATGTGGTCCAGATCTCTGAAAGGCCACTTAAGAATGCCAGGTGGAAATCTTTAGAAGGCAAAATAACACTGAATGGTTTTTGGTTTTGTTTTTGGGGTTTTGTTTGGGGTTTTTTTTTGCTTAGATTTTTTCGTTATTTTATCCTCCTAATTTCCTCTTTTGAGCAAAATTGAGGCTCATTCCAGTTCAGGTATTTCTTCAAGTCTCTTCATTCACTCACATAATCACTTTTCTCATTATCTAGAGGTTGCTCTTGGTCACAGAGTACATTAAAAGATTTCATCTGCACCTTCTTCCTTCTCACCCTCAACATCCCCATATGGGCCACTCACCTGAGAGTTGGACTCGATGATTCTCACAGGTCCCTTCCAACTCAGAATATTCTGTGATTTATTTAGATGCATTTCCTGCCATGGCACTACACTGACTTCTACAGCAGCAGAAACAATATAGCTGTAAACTTCAGGGAATGTGACAGCCATGTAAGCTGCTGGAAACACCCTGATTGCAAACCCTTCTAGCAAGAGGCTGCACATAGAGTTTCACACTTCATTTCTTCTGACATGTCCCCAGAAACACCGCTGTGCGTATCCAGTGACAGTACTCCAAACCACACACCCCAGCCACCTCTGAGGTTTTATTACACTAGCTACTGTTTCCATGAAAAAAGAAACTTTTTTTTTCCCCCTGGAAACAAGTGCTCAGTGTTTGTATGAACAGAGGTCTTTTGCTCGAAAGAGTGGAAGGAATGATCAGCAAAATGTGCTTTAACACTGGAAAAAGAGAGAGCTGGAAGTTGAGCTCCTGAGATTTAGAAGGTCACTGATTGCATTCTTTAGACATCAGGACCAATTTTTTTCTTGATTTTTATGTAGAAAGAGTCTGATACTAAACAGTTTATCAGTTTCTGGTTATATTATAATAGTATCCTGATTTATGCTTTCTTTCACTCCGTAAGCCTTACAAGTTTAAAAAAAAAAAGAAAAAAGAAAAGAAAAGGAGACATTTTCCTGTGCTTTCTGAATTTAAATCATCTTCATTTTTCTGGTTTATACATCAGTGATTGAAGCATACAATTTTAACTGACCTTTAATGAGTGGAATAAACTCCTATTCTCCTCTTACAGAGAACCCATTCACCTCTATATGAAATGATCAATGATTGATGTATGGATTCCACAATGCTGAGAGATTTACTTACATGTATATAATGTATATATAAATACATATGTATAATGTGTACGGTGTACATATATAGTGAAAAACTGTATCTATAAATGTATGTGTATATATATGTGTCTGTGTGTGTATATAAGGACTCTTTCCCAGCCCCACAAGGATAAATTTGACCAAAATCATGAAAATCTGCTTAAATCTCTGTAGCACAAGAGGCAGGAGGGGGTAATAGGATTCCATTGCTATAGCAATAAATAGCAAGCAAGGAAAACATTTCCCTTGAGCAGCCATGGTACAGTTTAAATGCAGAAGCTAAAGGAGGAATATTAGAATGAATACAGACTAGTTCATTGAGGATAAACATACCAGGAAAAAAAAAAGACTTCTTGAACTTTACAGTATGCTGATGACAATTTGAAGAGACGGTGAGTAAAAAAACCTACTTAGAAAAGAAGAGAATGAATCATGTGAAATTTGCAGTGGATTTAGTGAAGTGCATAGTCCCATGGGCTAAAGAGATGTGAAGAGAGATAGCAAGGTTGACGGTGAAAATGAAAGAACTGGACACTGAAGAGTGCCATGGGAATATTGAGGCAAATTCTTCCAGCAGCTACTAAAGAACAGAAAGGAAAGAACCAACACAAAGTGAAGTGTATCCTCAAGCCTGCTACTTCATTTACATTTTTGACTGGGTTCTGAAGAAACAAAACAAACAAACGAACAAACAAAATTCAAAACCACCCACAAACCAAAAAGGAATTGAGAATAATTGAAATGAACTGTTCAAAAACTTTTCCTTTTTTCTGATTTTATAATTCACTCCTGCAAATTATTTTTGGTGATGTTTATCTGACACTGCCTTTGATGCTTTGTATCTTCATTTTGACTCTTCCTTTTTTTATCCAACCTATCCCTTAGTCCCAATGCAATAAATAGTCACTTTGATTTACAGTTCCCTTCAGCCAACTGAACAGGATTATATATATACATAAAAAAATTAATAAAAAATGAAATGAAAGTTCATATTTTGTAAGATGCTTTACATGAGACAAGGGTTTGAACTTTCTTTTTTTCAATTTCTCTTTGTATTTACAATTTTAGTGTGACACTATCAGTGGAAAGATTAAAATAAGCTGCAAATACAGCCTTTAAAGATACAAGCAGCTGTTTGTTGCATTTTCTACATAAATAATAGGACTGGAGAGTCAAAAGAACGGGTTATACTGAGGAGATTTAAAACTCAAGGTTGAAAATCGTTCTGTTTTCAGACAGATACTACAACTTTCTCCTTGTTAAAGACTTTCCAAAGGTCTGCATACACACTCAAATATCTGATGTCTCAGACTTGTCAGATGTCTGATGTCTATTTTTGTTACAGCCTGCACTTCAGCTAATTTGAATGTCTCATATTAGCGCTCTAATTATAGATTTCATATAATTTGATTACTGTTACAAACACAAGGGTCAAGCTCCCTTTAAAGCTGCCTGGTTACTTTTAGCCTCTACTAAAAGTAGCTGAAAGTGATGTTAAAAAGAAAGCTAAAGTTATTGTATCCTGCAGGTTTATTAAATGCAGCTGATACCATTTTTATGGCTTATGCTACATGGAAAGCAGTAACTTTATAATTTTGTTTTCAATGGGTGCATATAACTAATGGCAACTTAATAAAGTTAGCATTTATTTTTCTTCACAGCCGCAGTTAACAAATCTTAATGTCGTTTTTTCAGAGCAATTCTCTGAATTCAACTGCCCCCATCTACTCACCTCTACCCCAGAGCACCCTCACTCCTGTTCCTCACTCACATTTCCGTCATTCCCTCCCATGAAATCATTAATGGACTACCACCTTTTCCCCTTCCCCCCAAAAAAGACTCTGCACCACCCTTTAAAATATCTCTGAAACAGAGCGTGGTCTCCCTTAGGACCTGCTCCCTTCAGCAAGCAGCAGGCAGAACTCTCCCGAGCACCGCAAGTCAGCCAGGATGGCCACGGACCTGTAAGGAACTTGGCCAGCAGGGAGCAGAGAGCCCCTAAAGCCCTTCCTAACTCATGGGGTCTCACTCTTGCAGGTCATCTCACCCCAAAAGTGCCCTTGCTACAGGTGACTCTATAGCATTCAGTACCAGTGGTGCTACAGGTGACTCTATAGCATTCAGTACCAGTGGTGCCAGAATCCTCTCGTGTGTCCCTGAGGGTCTCTGCAGCTCCTGTCAGCTGCACACGAGCTTTGCTTTTCCCACACCTCCCAGCGCTGCTGCTGCAGCAGGGGATGGCAGGATGGAGGAGAAGGCAGGAGAGCTGAGAGCAGGGAGGCAGAGGAAGCAGGGGGGTTCATTCTGCAAAGGCATCCCCTGC
Organism: Mystacornis crossleyi; assembly: GCA_013400655.1. Classification (NCBI taxonomy): domain Eukaryota; kingdom Metazoa; phylum Chordata; class Aves; order Passeriformes; family Timaliidae; genus Mystacornis; species Mystacornis crossleyi. The sequence goes on along the minus strand of VYZQ01016917.1, from coordinate 35,719 downwards.
ACTGGAGAACGGCTGCCTTGTAGGACGGGACGTGGCTGTAACTCAGAAAGCCATCAGCTCTTGAGGGCCCAGGGTTCCACTCAGCAGCAGCAAACTTGTGCAAGGCGTTAAGGACTCATAATGACCAGGCCAGGATTATTCCCTACAAGAATAAAACCATTCGGAAGAGGTTTTTTCCCAAGTTTAACAGTACCATTTCTACATGCTGCTGCAGAATTAGGAAGGTAAGATTCCATAGCACACCTCCAAATTCCCTCGTCCCTTTGGGTGGCATGGTACCCCGCCTCTCACATGGACTCCAAGGCTCAGTGTGTGCGAGTTCTTAGCTCAATATCCCCCTCTGCTTCCTCTCCACTTGCCTGACATAGGCTAAGATCAGAACAGACAGCTTGGTCTGACGTTTCCAGATGGAGAAAGAAGCAGGCAAAGCGAGTCCATTCGGATAGAGGTGGGATGGCCAGCTCACAGAGAGAAACTGCCAGCTCTCCATACAGGAGCAGATGATTTTTTTTCATGGCTCCCTGCTGTCTTGATCCTGAAAAATCTGTAGCTAACTGTGTTCATCAGCCTGTGCTCGTCAGGCTGACATGCCCTTCCCTGCAGGTGGCCATTCCAGCAAGCATCATCCAACTATTTTGCAAAGGCAATAATATTAAAAAGCAATGGCAAGGAACCTTTTGGTACGAGCAGACTTTGATCATGATAATGCTTATTAAATCTGATACACTGGATGAATACACACAGTTTTATTACCCATCTAAGGGACTGTATTATCATGCATATAAATATTCACGTTCTGATACTAACCTTAACCAAGTGCCTGGGCTATGGTTAAAGAAATAGAGATGTAGGCAAAAAACTTTGAAAATGCTGTCAAGTGAATAGACCCCTGATTTAAGTGATAAGAACACTCAGTCTTTTCATCACATACAGACAGGGAACAGTGAGACAGAGATGAGTATTTTGGCCACCAGTAACAACGTGCCCGGAAATGCAAAAATTTAACTTGTGATTAAAATATGATTTATACCACTGACAGTGATTAGTCTCAATCAGTTTTAACAACTGTAACATTACAAAGCTAAACTCTGCATGTTTATTACCAATGAAAGTAGGCATGTGATTATTAATTTTTTTTTTTAAATCCTGAAGGGAATGAGCCAGAAAACAAGAGGGAACACTTCCAGACTTCATTTTTACTCTTAAAAATGCCAAAATGATGCAAAGGAATACCTGCAACTGTGATTTTAGGTATGTAATTCCCAACTACTACTGGAACAAAAGTAAATATTTTCAATATTCTAGCATTTAGCTTTATCTTTAAAAAAAAATCTTGATATCCAAGGCACATTTGAATAAATAACTTGCCAATGCTCTTCATGGTTTCATGGGTTTATTTTTTTTCATTATCAAGTTATCATGAATTTACTCCTTTGTGGCAGCCTAACTGGCATGCCATCCACCCAGTGATAGGTCCTGTCAGCACTTCATGAGACAGGATTCATTCTCAGAGGAATTACATATCCAAACAAAAAGGAAAAGTGACGGAAGAAAAAAATTGGAGTAAAATTATTTAGTCTTTAGAATTGCATTAGAAGTAAAGCAGAGGAGATCTTAGAGGCTTCCTACACTTAAGCTATTCACCTCTGGCTCCTGGCAGGTCTCACAGGATCCTATTTGTTGACATACTTAGGGGTTTGATGTTGTAAAGAGGTGACTTGTGACAATTCCAGAACTTTCCAACCTATTCCCCGGTAAAACTCTCAAGCTGCTGGATACTTTTAACACTGCTCTAAAACAAATCCCTAAAATTTAATTCTGGCTGTCTCTGCCTCCATTCCCCATCTAAATCATTTAGAGCATTATTTTACATGGTTATTGCAAGGACAAAATGCTTTTAAGTGAGTAAGTTATCCAGATTCTACATTAACAGCAGCCATATTCATTTAATTTAAATAAGTCATTAAGAAACACATCCAAAGGCTCGGAAATCCATTGCATTTTATCTTCATTAACATCCGAGCACCTGTGGACCTGGCAGTGTCTGGTTAATGGTTGGACTTGATGGTTAATGGTTGGACTTGATGATCTTAGAGGTCTTTTCCAACCTTAATGGTTCCGTTCAAAGCCAACCACACAAGAGGAAAGGCATTCCCACATTTACAGTTTTGCCTTCTCTGCCTCGTCCACCAACTACTTCTCTGCATAGCCCAGTTAAAAGCTGAATATGGCTTCGCCTGTTGTGCTACGATCCGTTTCACAAAAATATTTCACCTGCTATACCTGGCCCAGGGCAATGTGCTGTGCTGTATTCAGAGATATTTTAAAATTAAGTGAAAGAAGTGTTTTCTTTTACCTGAATTTCCCCGTTTCAGATCTGCCCTGGAACACCAGCAAGTGTTCCCATAAGCTACTGCACAGCAGAGCATGGACTGAAGAAAGCTGACTCCACCCCAGCCAGACTTGTACACAAGTCATCCACTGCATTTCACTTCTGGCAACACTTGTTGCTCTTTCAATCCCTGTCCTGCCTTAACATAGCCCCAGAATTACACCAAAGGAATGGATTTTCAACCCCACAGTACTAAGAGACAATCAAAACAGCACCATCAACTAAATTTTAAAATTAAATAGTAGCTAGATTTCAGTTATTAAGATAAAATTAAGGAATATAAAAATCTTTAATATTCACAGAATGATAGATTAAAACCATTTGCACCCTGTGACAAAATCTATTTCCTTACATTGTTTACTGCCAGCATGAAGGAACTTAGTCTTTAGAGTGACTTATTAGAAATATTACCAGTGATTCTGTTCAAAAATCAATTCTTGCTGAAAATATCAAAAAACCCACTAATTAAAAAGCTATATTGGCAAAATAAAGCTGGCCTAATAGGATCCTGGAAGAATCAATCACTATAATCATCTTCTGCCATAAACTCTATGGGAAGATTACAAATGTGATGCTTCAAAGGAGGGGAAAATTCTTTTAAAATATAATTTGAACTTTACTTCTGAAATACCATGACCATCATGATCCATCACCCACAGTCACTGCCCAGACCTACAATAAATCAAAGCTATGATTCAATGGTTACAATCAATCTCTCAAGAGCAAACGGTGCTGCCATGTCCAGTACATGCATTTCAGATTATTCATGAAGGAGGGTGTGTTAGTAAACGGCAAACAAAAAGTTGAGAGTGAATGCACAGGACTAATAAAACCTTACACAACAACTAATTAAAGCAAACAGACTGAAAAAGACAGAGAAGCAGCACAGAGATGCAGCTGAAGCAAAGCTGCACGGCCTAAGGTGTACGGGAGAGCGTGGGAATTACAAACTTACTCAAAAGAGATGTTATACACCACCCTAACAGAGGGAGCAAATGACCTTGGAAGAAGTTCGAGCTGCGAAAGAGTTACTCAGGTAGAAAAAATAACCAATTACCAGAATATAAGTGGTGGCTGCTTTGCAGGAGCCTCAGAAAGCAGAGGTTCTGGGAATGGATTTTATACAGGAACCAAGTTATTTGCCCATTTTTCAGTTTGAGAAAGGTCCATTTCAGGCTACGCATACTTACAAACAAGAATTCAATTTAAAAAATCAGATCCAGTTAGGCCTATAATACAGCTTAAGTCTAATGTAAGCCTATAGCAAAAGAAGAATCTATGTATGTCCTAAAAAAAAAAAAAATCAACAAGTAACATCACATTAGATAATTTTCCAGGCTATTGCAGAGACTTTTTAACCGGTATTTTTATATCTACAATCATGTATCTTGCTACCAGAAAGCATTTTGACAGTCTTAGTTGCTGTGTTGAAGAGCCACCGCAGACAAGGTGCTTTAGACAAATATCTGATGCAAAGACTTTACCAGGATAGATGAGTTTATATTTGTAGTTTCAAAAAGTAAATCTAAAGTCAATAATTGGAATAAATCTTCTTCAGGGTGTGCTCATATAGTTCAGGCAATCTATTTGAAGTCTTCCACTTCCATGCAATAAATTGTGGGAAACAAATCATGAAGCACCATTTCAAAGTAGCCTAACCTTCATTCACCAGAGGCTGAACTTCTAATAGAGGAATTGCTATCATTTCCTGTGAGGAATTAGAATGGCTTTTCTCCAGTAAACTGTAGATGTCTATTAAACAAAGTTATGGTGAAAAACAGAAGATGAACATTTAAATTCAATGTCAAGAGTTTTCACTTTAATTAAAGTAACTTCCAGTTTAAAGGAAATGAATATCTAAGACAGAATTTAAAATTAATCCTTCCCTTCAGAAGTAGCACTAAAATTCACTTAGGAGTGAAATATGATTATTTCACTTCAAATCTTGTAATTCAGAATTTTAAAAAAAAATTCCATTGCATATTTATTTGGCAGTAGCTCACCAGAGTAAGGTATCAAAGCCCTTAACAGAGTTCTAAAATTCCCATTTCAGCTTTGCTGCTTTCCCTCATAAACTATAGATCAGTGATAATTATGGTGCCAACCGAGTCGTTCTACATTTTCTTTCTTCAAATTCCAAGTATAAATATCAGTGAGAAGTACCACTATATTTTAAGGTAGAAAAGACCTGCAAACCTTCTGTCTACATAAAGGTCATCTTACCTCTTCCTTTTCTAATTCAAAATGAGACATTTGAGAACAGACAAAATACACAGTTCAAACATTATAAGAGGGCTGAATGCCATTTCAACTCTGCCTCCAATTACGGCACACAATAAACATTAATATTAATAGGAGTTTAGGGTATCCAACCAAACAACAACCTGAGCATGAAACTCCCATCATCTTTGGGAGGGTTGTCTTGGAAAATTCTGCTTGTCATTTTGACTAGAATAAGAGTGTAAGAGAATTTGCTGCCCATTACATGCTCATAAAAATTCAGCAAATAGGAATGTTCTAATAAGTAATTTTTCTGCAGACAAGCCTGAACATTTCTGAGCTGCTCAAATGCTAACCTGCCTTCCATTATCCTTCCCATTTGGTATTCCTTTCATCCCCTTCTCTCCAGCTGAACTGCAGAAGCAGAGTTCCATTCTCTTTCCTGGAGACTTTAATGTCTGTACATTGGGTCAGCCAAAAAGTAGCTGCTCCTTTCTTCGTAACATTTTTACTGTCCCCTGTCAACACTGTGATTTATTCTCATATTTTTGATGTCGGATATGTACTCTTTCAAGCTTTTCTAACAGCCACTGCACTTTTTCTAGTCCACACAAAATGCTGGTTATTTTCCTGCTAGGCTGCATCACCCCTGTGAGGAAAGCTTCCAGCAGCACAAGTGATAGTCTGTTAGTTCAAGCTTGGAGCAGTGTCCTTCCTCGTGCTGTTCCCTTTCCATTTTCCACTGCACTCTTTCGCAGTGTTACCCTGAATGTGCTACACCGAAATCATCAATTTCATCTGCCAGCGTGCGAGCTCCTGATATCTACCCACCTGTACCTTTTGCTGCATTTTCAGGAACTTCTAAAATAAGAAATTTCTAAAATTAGTTTTATCCTCTCAGACTAAAACACTTTTCTGTCACAATCCTTGCTTACAGGAAAGCCAGAAATCTATGAGAACTACCATTAATTACAGATGCAGATGAAACAAGAAAATTAATACACTGCCATGTATTTCATTTATACACATACAGGCATTATCTCACCATGTTTTTGTGTGACTTTACAAAGTTCAGAAGAAAGTCTGGTAACAGTTATTTAATGTCTGGGAACTCGACAGTGATTTGAGGTGAACAAAAGCCACTGTCACCCCTAATGCAGAACGAGTGAGATTTCAGCTGTTATCAGTGGGTTCCATTTCATGCCCCACATGTAGCACTGAATAGAAAGGCACCTGAACTGTCTGGGATATGGCCCAGTGCACACCCTTTAGCTTTAGCCATTCTTGCAGTGCAAAGCTCACCACCATTGTGTTTAAATCTGCCCTCAGAAAGTTGTAAACTCAGTAAAGATGCACCTACAAGTGCCTCCAATTCTACAATTCAGAGAAGTTTGTAGGAAGGTAGCACAAATCTTATTTGACTAATCAAAGTTGCATTAAATGCACCAAATGAAGGGATTCTGTGAGATCCTAGCTTTTCAAAACCTATACTCAACCACTTTGAAAAGTAACACAGCAATATGAGCAATAAAGTCCTCATTTTGGAAACTAATCAAAAAGATATCTCTCCACTGAAGAAAAAAACTCTCAAGGCCTTTAATCTCCCCTGAAACAGATACCATGATTCTTTCATTGGTTTTTCTATTTTAGATGGAAGAGGAAAAATAAAGGCTAAACTGGACCACTTGGAAGACCTATTATCTGCTTATTACCTTACTGACTTTGGCTCAGTGTGCAATTTTTAGTGGATTGTTCCTGAAAATGGCCCTGCATTGAACAGACTCCTGGAAGGAAATCTTGCCTCCAGCAGCAGCAGCAGCAGTGAGACACAACTCACCCAAGCTGCTCTGTTTGCTGGGTTATTCTGTAGGCAGCCAGAGCCATCACAACCTCGACCTCTCCAAGTGACAAACTCCCTTCCTTCAGGATCAAATACGGATCTATCAGCAACCCCGGCCCAGGAAGGTCGCTGCTGAGACACCCTGCTCCATGTTTCATTTATACATTTCATCACTTAACAACAAATCTGTGAGTTAATATACAGAGGTCACCACTGATGGGAGCCTTATTAAAAAGGACCCTTAACAGTTGCTTTTTAAACTATTTCTCCTTAGAAGTTTTATTTATATGGAAAAGCCTTGCTCACTCCAAGAATTCTGCAACTAAGTAATGATTTGAACTGAAACATTTATGCCATCCTTGTCACCATGGTACCCAGCACACTCTATTTTGTGATTCCTTCCTGTTTGCTTATTTCAAGCATGCTGGTCCAGCATTCATGAAGCAAGCTCCTTTTGCTCGCTTAAACATATAATCCTGAAGATTTCAACACTTAGCTCTACAGTTTCCACCAATTTGTACACTTAAAAATGAAGGCAGAGGTTTGAAAATGTGAGGCTAACATCACCTGTCTGACCACATCAGCTCTTACTGCTGGCTGTGAAACAGCCTCTGAGCATGTAACCACTTTTCAGTAGTGCTAGAAAAACACCCTCTGAAGTACATGGTCCTGAAAATAAATAGGACCACACTGAATGATTCAGTAAACAAGTAACACAGATAAAATTAGATTGACCCCTCAGTGAAACATGTTGCATGGGCTTCCCAAACAAATTGTTTTACAGCCTCCATCCTTTCTTCCCCATCACTCCACCAACTCAGGCTCCAGATCCTTCAACCTCTGCCACCTCACAGGTGCAGACTAATGCTCCCTCAGCATATGGCAGACACACAGAGACTAAATCAATCTCCTTTTTCTCCCTGTCTCTTTCCCCAAAATGAGGTCAGACCTAGTAGAAAAATACCTGCTTTTCTCTACAGTTCTGAGCTGCTTTGCAGTGCCTTGGCCAGGACAATATCATTTCAAGAGCAGGGAGGCAGCGCTGTGCAGTCACCTGGCCCAGCACACCTGGGCTGCTCACACCCACGCCCCTCTCGGTGCACTCCCCTCCCCCGTGTGCGACTGCCATGCTCCCAAAGGGCAGCATGCCCATCAGGAACTCGGAAGGATGCCTTCATTTTTAGGATTGTTATGCCTTGTCATGGTAATCATGGAAAGCAGGGACTAAGGAGAAAGGGGGAAAAGGAATACGTGCAACTTCTGCCAAATTAATTTCTTTTCAGGCTGGTGGAGAGTTTAAAAAAAAATTTAAAAAGCATGATTCACTTCCTATTATTCACCGTGAGATCCATTCAATTACTGCTCTAACAATACATTGCAGCAGGGATAGCTCTCAGACACGGGAAAGGTCAGTCTGACCTCTGCTTCTAAAATCTGCCTAACACTTGCTTCTAGATCTTTCTCTTCCAAATGCAATGGCAGAGAATGCACACACAAGTCCAGAATGCAACTTTGCAGCTGAGGACCCACTCGCTCCAGGTAAGAGAGGAGCTGTGAATTTTAAAAAAACAAATTACAGACGGTCTTTCCATAACATTTGTTGTTAGAAATAAACTTGGTTTGAGGAGCTTGTCTCCAGATACAAAACCACCTTTCCAGTTTCCTAGCTTTTTTAAATGTAGTTTGGTGTGGTCTCCTAAAGTAATTATTCCTGTGGTTAAGCACTAGCTTCAATAGCATCCAACAGGTCTTGTAGCAAAAAGAACTCACACAAGAAAAACTACCAAAATGTGCTGGGAAAGGGGGAAAAAAAAGGAAAATTGTATTTTCTAGTTCCCCCAGTCCTAGAAGGAACACACCTTGTGATGGATCTTTCCAGGCTGGGAAGGTGCTGGGGGAAGAAGTCTCTTGCAGCAAGCCTTCCACATAAAAGTGTCTAGGTCAGAGACTTAGGGGTTAACTTCTGAACAAACTAGGACAGATAAAGGTGTCGCTGGAGGCCCATGAGGATAACCTCTCAGAGGGAGGCAGAGAATAGATGCACCAAGGCACCAAAAAACATACCTGCAATTTTGCAGCTGTCTCGTAATATCTTCCTGTCTTGGGGCAGGGGGGCTGGCTACAAAAATAAGTTTTTCTTTTCCAGTGGCGAACCAGCATAGAAATCTGAGGATAAAGACTGAACAACGGAGACAAATACGATTTCACCCTGTGGATTTCAGTTTCTGGAGCCTTCTCCAGCCCCCACCAGCATAGTCCCCTCTCTCATTACTGAATTCCATTCTTACCATGATCCCCATCATTCCAGAGCTTCCTGGCCTCCCACCTTGCCTCCTGGTCCTGCTCCATTTTGTATTTTCACTCTCACTCATGTCCCAAACCACCTCTGTCCCACAACCCATCAAGACTCTCAAACCAAAATACAGACCTAAAACTGGTGCCGTTTTCTCAGTGTAAGATGAACCTGCTTCTCAAGGAAAGAAACTGGTTGTGTTAGCATGATAGATCATATTCTGAGTCTCTGACAGCATTTAGATTTTGGGCAGGGCAGATGCAAGAACAATGCTGACTTCAAACAGAAGAAGACAAGCACGCACCATCTGAGAGCTACAAATGATAGACATAGTTTTGTAAGCTCTGCCCTGATCTGTTTTCATGCACGTGTGCCAATTCTCCCTTGAAGTTAACAGGCAGCCCCCCACAAGAAGAATAATAATACACTGGAGGCAACCAGAGAAGTTCCTGCATTTTGACGAGACTCTGTGTCTATGTTGTCTTGTGTAAAACATTTCACAGCTGGCTTCAAATTAGGTTGCCTATAAGGTTACATGGGTCACCCCCCTTCCCGAGCACACACACTGTGTTTCAGTGTGCACCTGGACTAAAACAAAAAATGAAAAGTGCTTTTTGCACTGTACGAAATGGGAGTCTCTGTTAGCAGGAGCAGCTCTCCAGCTCAGAGGCTGGGCAGGCCCTGACTGACCGGGTGTCTAACAGCAAATGGCATTTGACTGTCTACCCTGTCCATTCGGAAGGGCTGCAGCGTGAAGCAGCCAAAACTCTCCCCTCCAAAGATGAAATCCATCAACTTAATTATACAACATCCTCCTCCAGTTCGAAACACCAAAGCCTCACTGAGTTTATCAAAATGCCTCTTCTGCTTGGCAGGTTGGAATACAAACCAGCACACGTATATTAGTGACTACTGACAGTTCAAGGGAAACATAAATAACAAACTATTCCACCTGAAAGGATATTTAAGGGTTCTAGCATTCCCCACGCATTTAACCACAGTTTGGCTGCTAAGTTATTAATACTGCAAAGGACATTTGCAAAACAATTGTATCTGACTTAAGAAGCAAGCTGCAATCTGCTGCTGCTGCTGATTCCCTCCCCTGTAGTTACACCCCTGCATTTTGACACACTCATTATTTTAGTTCTAACCAATGATGCCACTAAGTGACATCTACAACTTCAGGTGAGGAATTTATAACAGCAGCCACTCATTACAGCAGCACAAAACTTTGGAAAAGAGTAGGAGATGGGTTTTTTGGTGTTTTGTTTTTGGTGTTTTTTTTCCCCACATTTCAACCCATTTTAATGCTTCAACCCACTTAGTCCCAATCTTGATCCAGAGTTTCACATTAACCCACCGTGTCAAAGGGCAACTGTCGCATTGTGCTAGGCTGCAGCAAAGATTAGGGGAAACTACTGAGTTTCAAGCAACTGTTTTAAAAGTCATGACTTCGATCAGTGCTCCTCAAATCTCAGCTAGGAAAAGCCAAAATGACAGCATTCAAAGATTAAAGATTTCCACTTACTCCCTGAATAAATACAGCATAAAATGCTCTAACACAAGCTGCTACTCTGCTGTTCTCCATGCCTCAGTTTTAATCCACAAGAATCATCTTGTACAAAGTTCATTTATTCAGCTCAGTCAAGAGTCCAACACATACTCAGTTTCAGGTTATTTTCCAGTATGAGTTTTTTTACTAAAAACAAAACTCAAATGGATGATTAAATCTGTGTCAGGTACTTCAAATATCCGTGTTTACCGCTGCCTTGTAAGGACAAGAATCTTTCCAGTTCATAATAGAATGTTCACTGCTGCAAATGAAAATTTAAAAGCATGCATACATCAAAGAGTTTCTTATCTTATTTCTAAAATAACAGAAGTACTCAGACCAGACACATGGACATTTGAAGAATCTGGAATTTTCTAATCTACACCTGTTGTTTGAAGTAGTCAGCAGACACAGCAATTCACCTCCATAGTAAAAACTGTTATAAAAATCTTTATAAGTTGTTATAAAATGGCCTAATTATCAGAAGATTCCTGTACACTATTTGGATGAATCAAAGACAGATAAAGGTTTAACCCAAGGTTTTCACAGGGCAGTAAACCAGTGTTTATCAACAAGTTGAATGTAGATGACCCCAAAGAAAATAGGAAAAGGAAGAAAAAAATAATCAAAAAACCACTTAGAAATCATCAGCAGGAAAAACTCAAAGGCAAGTGTATGTATTTACAGACCCTCAGGTGTTTTTAATATTAAAACCAGAGCTGAAAGTAAATTGAAAGGGTCTTAACTTTTTAGACACCAGCAAAATATAGTAAGACTTTATTGCATTACTTACACAGCATTGCATTGCTTCAAAGTCAAACCAGTGGTGAGAATTTCTGTTCACCTCTGAGAGCTAAACTCACAGCTAAACAAGCAGAGAAGCGAACAAAACCAAATAAAATCACCTTCTATGTTTGGAACTACCTCACAAAATGAAACACTACCTTCCTTGGCAGATGCATACATTTCACATCAAATTAGATCTCTACACAGTCGGTCTGAGTCTATGTTTTAGTATTTAGGAAAGCAGTATATAAATACTTAGAACATTTGAAAAACACACACATCAAATTTTGTGAAATGTGTTCAGAGAGCTTAAACAAACAATACTGGTCATAAATTTTAGTTTGCTTTATTCAAGCCAGTGTGTTCCTCTTCACACCCTACCAATTATACATCATCCAGATTGCTCCTGTTTGCTCACACATGTGTATGCAAATGCCTAAATGGAAGTTTGTGCTATATTCAGTGGGTTTGTGATTTCATAACAACTGCTTCTAATCACAGTTATCACCATTATTTATTACGCAGCTCATACCCCAGGTGTGCACGGTGCCTTGCAGGCAAGTAAGACAGATGTCAGAGCTAGACAGCTGCCAGCATCAGCCTTCACACTGCTGAGGAAACAGCAAGCACTGACACAGTGACAGGACTGACAGCGTGAAGATCTCTTTAGTGAGCATAAAAATACGTACGTAAAACGAAACGCAATTTTAACAAACTAACCTTGTTCCACAGCACTCTTTACCTGCTTAGCCACTACAGCAAATACTTGCAGTGTTCCGAAGGGAACAGGAGACAGTGGCTCACTGAGGTAGGGCTTTCACTTCCCACACCCCTACTGTAACTCAGAATGCCAGTTTTTCACTCACAAAAGTTCCTTGTGATATAACTGAGATGGAGCCATGCAAATTGTGGTCACACTCAAAGACTAGAGTCTAGACTAGAATACCCACTGCTCTGTTCTTTAGAGGTGTCAGAATCGGACATTTGGTTTAACAGGTGCAATAACATATTTTAAATGTATTTCACTAATGACCAGGGCCTGGCAGGAAGCAGTGCACTGTGTCCTCTTATGATACGTGACTTTGGAAGCACCCATAGGTGGCCCTACAAGACAAATTTGTATCTTCTCCTCTGATCCATTCAGCCTCGAAGGCAGGGAACAGACACAGATCTCACTTAATCTAACGCTAACACCCCTTTCTCCAGAAACTGCCATGTTATCTGAAGACACCCCAGAACTCTGGAACACTGTGGGTGGGTTTGGGCTTATGGCTCTTCCCCAAGTCACGCAGCCAAGAACAAGAGCTCAGAGCGAAGCCCGAGTTGCACTGTAGAAAACGTACAATGTGCTCACACACCCATCTGCCTCTCTGCGGGCAGTGCAGCTCCAAGCCTTCCTCTGACACCGCAGGAAACAGACTTCTCCAAAGGCCTCTGCTTTCAGTATCTCTTCACTTCAGAAAATGAACACCTTGCAAAGAGCAAAACAGCCCCTCATCTTGCCAAAGAGGGAAGTGTATGCCACTTTTCAATGCAATTATTTATACTCATGTCCACATTACCACAAATGTAATGATGACAACAGAAAGCTCTAGCATAGCCTACCCTCACTATTAAAAGATGTACAGAATAATACCAGCCATACATTTCTAAATAAAACCAACGCAGTACATCTCACCCTCCTTTTAATTTAACAAACGATCAAAAAATATTGTAGGGTTGGGAGTTTTGGGGGTTTTTTTAGTGAGCCTCTAGTAGCATATTTTCCTACCTCCACAGGTTCTCCTTCTATTGCAGTTATAGAAAAGCAGTGTTTGGGTAGGTTATCTCTTCTTTCTTTCTTTAATACCTTACAATGATGTTTACAGTAAGAATTCCAAATAAAAATAAAATTTTATTGGGCTGTATTATAAAAATCTTTCAATAAAGCATCCTTGCCTGAGGCTTAGCACTTACCCTGGCTTTTATTCCCCCCCAGATTTTTACAAGATACCTGTTCAGCCTGTGTCAAAATCACACCAGTGAATGCACAACAGCTGATGATCAAGATTAGTTCCTTTGTTTCTTGCAGCTGAACAACATTTTGATTTAATTGGGTTGTGCTGTGCAAGTGATCTATAAAATGACTTTATAGCAGTATTATTAAGTTGGAAAAGTTTCAAAAGCCAATGCCCTCTTTTGTGTTCCTTCCTAGTTTAAACTGCTATTTCCAAACACATCTTTCCTTTTTGGCATGATGAGCAAGTCGGACTTGGAAGGATATTTTCTTTGTATTTCTTTCCCTGAGACTGAACAAGGTAGTGAGCCAGCCAGCATCCCGGTGCTCTGTGTGTTCTGAACAGAACACACATCAGTGCAAGGAGAGAGCATTCCCCGAACAAGAGAGAAAGACAAAAGAAGGAAAGAAAAAAGCTAATGTTATGTCTGACACATTTGCCATTTCTGAGTTGAATGGCTGTAATAAACCAGTTGTTATTTAACATTCTACAGCTGGAAATATTTGACGTTTCTCTCTTGTTGTTTGAAAGAATCGTCCTATATTCTGCTGTTTCTCTCTATGATCCATGCAATTAAATTTCCAGGGGAAATTACTTTGAGAACTGTCAGAATTTTCTTTCACTTACAACCTTCACTGCTCTACGTATCCCAGTGCAGTGGCCAGACCTACCCAAGCTCCAGGCTCCTCCCTACACCTATCAAGGGTGTAGAGAGCCACAACAAGTTCCCTGGAGAGAGGTCAGCACCACATTATGCTGTCTAAGGTGAATATAATCATTCTATTGCACAGGATGTCAGGACTTTTTATTTAGGATTGCCACATTTCCACTTGCACAGCCATCACCAGAAGAGGCACAGAAAAACTCATGGCTTGTACCTTCTTTGAAACATAACTACCAGCTTTATCAGGAGTAATGATAAACAAGCCTGGAGTGGCTCAGAGTCCAAAATTTAAACCATGTTCTGAAGATACTGGGACGTTCATTTAAATGGTATGGAAAAATCCTGAACACCTCAGAAAACAAAGAAATTATGCATCGTATCTCATCTAAGAATCAAACAGTGTTATTACTTGGAAATTTTACTTGTGGAGCTCACTCAGTATTTTCTGTAGTCTCTAAAATTAATTCTCACACAAAAGAAAAACCAAAACAACCAAACAAACAAAAAAAAGCCAACAGTAAAATAAAGCCTAATTAACTACCCCCATATGTTCCCCATCTTTAACTGAAGCTTTTGATTGCCAGACCCTTTAGGAGCAATTCAACCATCTGCAAATAGGTGTCTCATGACATTTGGATAAAACACGGGGTCTGCAAGTGACCCCTGCCTGCTTTGTGGTGGCCTAATGGAAGAAGGTGCAGATGGCCACTGCAGACACCCCAGACACCTACAACCAGCTACTTTTAAGTAGAGAGTTAGGATCTCCATATTTTCACAGGTTATGCAAAACCAGTTCAACAGAACCTCAGTTCACAGAGCCATAAATGAGAAAACTCCAGTCTACATGGCACAGCTTGATTAAACAGTGGTATTAATCATGCACTCGAAGCACTCTCTAATTTAAGGATCCATGGAAATCCAAATTAAGATGGTGATGGAAAAAATACTGTCATTAATAATGTAAAGTAAGGGATAATTAGTGCTCTCCAATTACTTTCAGAATAACATAATATTTTTCTAAGTGTACTTAGAAAGTAAATTATTGGGAATGGATGAATTTACTTATTTTGGTCTCAAAATTAACCAACTTTATGCAAAATTTTTAAGTTACAAAGAGTCAGTCCCCACTTGCTCCCTCATTGGGAAAGACTAAATTTGTCAAATGTTCAAACTTTCGGGGTCTCATCAGATTCTAGACCAGAAAAAATTCTCCCATGACAGAGAAAAAGTGCAGCGACGTTGCCATTCTATGATTCACTGCTTTTTAACAGGAGAAGAAGAACTGCAAGGTGAAGAAGAAAAGTTGGAAAATGCGTCCAAGTAGAGTAAGTACCACATCACACATTGTTTCCACCTCTACAGACCCATCTCTCCTCTCATTTTCTCGATATATGGTGTAGACCTAAAGACTTATTTTTTAATAAAGAAAGAACGTGTTCTTGTTCAGTGAAGAAGACGAAAGGAGCACATTCTAGACTGGCTGATAACCCAACTAACAGAAATAAAAAGAAATGCTAGATTGTCTTGAAGCTATGCATATCTTCTGAATTCCCAGCGTCTGAACATTCAGGACCTAATCCATCACTAGCTGCAGTCCTTTGCTAATCATTTTATTACACTGAAAGAGCCTCTTTGAACCAAAAATTAAGGGTTTTCCCTCCAGCAGGGTCATTTTTCATTTGTATCCGTTGATGACTACTTGCTTAATGAATCAAATCTGACTTAAAAAGAACAACTGTTGTTCTGTTTACTTCTCTCTGGTACCTTTGTAGCACTCACTTCTGACAGAAAGGTAACTGTCACATCTCCATCTGCAAATATGCACAATATGAGGGCAGAAATGTCTAGCCCCGAGTCTGATGGTTTAATCCTGCTGGTCAGAGAGCAAAATAATCATAGACACAAAACAGAACTATTCAAGCTTTTTGATAGTCTGAGCAGACACTTTAAAGTAATCCAAATACACAGAGAATTTGGCATTATTCATGTTTGACTATTTTCAGCTGGGTCACTTTTATAATCTAATCAGCTAAACTTTGTCTTCTGAAATCGTTTTCAGAATAAGAAATACAGATTTCTCTATGTTCATTCCGCAAGACAAGCCACGTGTCAGCTCAGAGAGTCTGTGGATAATACGGGATAAATTGCTGCCAGGCTGAAGGCGGAGCTGCCCGGTGTGGCAGTGTCGGAACGGCCTAAAGGGCAGCACATTGACGAGAGGTCCCCCTCACAGCTGGGCTGGCCGATCCAAAGGGTCTTTTACAACAAAAAGGATCCTATCCTACTAATACTGCCAATATACTCTAATTCTGACCCCAAAAAATTCCGGCATGCCAGGCTCCTGATTCTCTTGGGGTGACTTTCATGCGAATTTGTGATGACATTTAAGCCAATTTGGGATAGATGAAAGATGTTTGATTGACAGTGATGTCTACGTTTTGCAGGGGACACTGGCACGGCAATTGAAGCTGGAACAGCATGAATACTGTCTCATTTGTTCAGATAAGCTTATTTCTGGGACAAAAGATTAGTTCCCTCTAATGCCCCATACTGGTTTCTTTAAACCAGGATTTGGGAGGTATTAGCCACTATGTAAATAGCCCAGCAGATTTTAACTCAACATGTTAGCAGATGTAGGAGGCACACTGCCCTACCTACACTGAAAAAGGCAAAGAGAGAGTAATTCACATTAACCTGTCTCTTCCAAATCCTAGACAACACAACTCTTTCTGAGTTTTTGTGATAATGGCTGGACAGACAGCTGCCCACCAGAAAGCTAATTTTCCATCTAGTATTTTGCATTTTTTCAGCAACAGGTTAATTACTACCACATTACATAAAGAAAAACCCTCCCCAGCTTGCAATTCAAAACGTATATATTGTGCATATATAAAAACGCATTATCACAAATCAAATCACACAGACTGAAGCATTATTACTCGTGGCAGCATATCTTCTAGTGATGTTTAAAATTCACAACCCTGTTCCATCTGTTTCCATCCAAAGTCAATGTAACTGAATTTTCTCTCCATATACTTCACTAGAGAAATTCCTTTCATCCTAATGAGAAAAACCTCTGCCCTTAAAAACTGGTAGATGTTTTTCAGCAAATGCACTAATAACAATATCTGCTTCTTAAAGCATGAGTTTCAGTTTAGTGGGGTTCTTTTACCACGGATTTTTATCCTTTAAAATGCATTGATTTCTTTTTTCTTCTTGACCTTTACAGTATAAATGTCATTTTCAGATAAAATAATTGAACCCAGTAATCCATGCACAGACTGGTGAAAACCTTTGACTGATTTCACCATGATATATCACAGTCTCATAAAAACCTAACTATATTTCTTTGACAGACAAGTTCCTTTTCCTTAGTCTCATTCAGGTGGTATATGAAACACAAAGTTTTTACTGCAGAAATATTCTGAGAGTGACACCGGTTGCCAGTTGCCATGGAAATAATAAATTATGAACGTGGTAAACGGTGCCCTCTCTTCAGCGCACAGGTAACTGCATGCAGCACACCATTCCCACCAGGATGCAGCCGCCAGGGAAGGCACCAGCATTGAATTTTTCCTGAGACAAACACTAAAAGAAACTGAAGTCCACACTGCCACCAGTCAGGCAAGCTAAAAGAAGTTTTCATTTTTTGTACGCATCTAAATTTAATACCTGCGCAATTCCATTCCTCTAACAGATCTCATCAGCACACAACATGGATGAAGCCATGAGATCTCTCTCCTGCCATGTATTTACCTGGAAATTTCTTAGTTTGCTCATCAGATATCAGATTAGGCCTTTAAGTAATTAGATTCTTGAGCACAAGCCCTATTTTTGGTGTGCTTTCTGCAAAGGGCAGTGACCGATGCTTTATGGAAATAGTAAGTTTGTCTGTTCGCTGTACAGTCACTGAAACATCTACACACCTCAGCAGGGGGGAGCAACTTCTCAGCCTGCTTGCACCTCTGTCAAGCTTCATTTTTATTGCTTTGGGTCCAGTCCCTCCCTGTCCCCTCTGCCGAAGCTGTTCCACCGCAGTGAAAAGTAGGCAGGATACATCCACCCAAAGAGACAAAGCACACACAGTCATTTTAACCCATGAGGAGGCAAAGCTCTATTTTGAGAAAAGGCACAAGTGATTACAAGTCCAAAGCCTGCTCAGTTTCCTCCTTGCCAGGGAGTGACACCAGCCCCAGGCCTGCAGCCACAAGTGTGCCCTGTCCCTTTGGGCCATGGGAGCACTGCAGAGCCCAAAGTCACAGCAGCGGCTGGCACTGCCAGCAAGGCAGCAGCGAGGCTGTGCCTCTCGGAAAGCACTGCTCTGGGATCCCAAAACAGGCCTAAGCTGACATGGGCCCAAATGCCCCGTTCTGGGAAGACAGGGACATTCTGGGCACGTGCTAGAGGGAACATTTTGTGCCTGGCGAACTGGTGAAAACATCGGGAGCTTTCAGTGTGTATTCCTGATCCAGCAGCTATTCTGCCGTGTTGACTCCATCCAGTCGAGAGATTTCTACTCAGGCTTTAAAAATATTCAAAAACCACTGGAAGTTAAGGCTGGAACCTTATTTATCTGCTTCATTGGCTCGGTTATGAGCTTAACTGGAGCTCTATGAATGATGTCAGACCTTCCTGGAGAAGGCAGAGAGGTTGAACAGGGTGTTCAGTTGGAGCAGCTGCTTTTTCAATCAAGAGTTACTTAATTAAGCAGAGAGGAAGAATACATAATGTAGAGAAACAGGCTAGCTAAGGGTTTTAGCCAGACATTAAAAAATAAGCGAGCTTGCAAGAAAAATATATCCACCTATCTCCTTTGTTTTAAGCTGGTTTTCTAAAGGAAACCTGAGTGCTGTGAAGCATGTTAGATGCACAACATTCAAGAAATAAGGAAGGACACTTCCGGGAAAACAGTCAATAGTGCACTGTGATCAGGAATGCCTGCTCCATGAAATTTCAGGACAATTAATGTTCACTTCCACAAACATATAGCTCTTTAAAGCAATGAAGCATGAAGGAAACCCAATTGCACTAAGTACAGGAATGATCTGAACATACAACAAAAGTCAGTGATCTTGCTGTGCGATAGTGTCATGCTCTGTGCCTCCAACCAGATCGTGGGACTGTTTAAATCTATTATCACTTTTTAAACACCCTCTTCTACATTCAATTTCATTGATACATGAGGAGAGCTCTCTTCTCATTCTTAATGAATTCAGCAGTTTTACTATTACTGATGAAATGCCTACCGACTCCCAGAGCCCAGGCAAGCAAGAAATCAAATGATCGCAGTAGGTGCAGCAGGCTCTCATCTGCCTCCGGGCATTCACAAGCCTCTTATCACTGGAAATGCCTGCTTGAGGTTGCACCAGAGTATAGTTAAATCCTGCATTTTCATCACACTCACCTAATCTGGGCTCGCACATGGCATGCAGTTCCTCCTCTGTCATGGTGGCTTAGGTGTGCTTTTTGGGACATTAGCATGGGCTGTGACATGTGAACTGAAAACACAGGTGGCGATTATGGCTTGTCCCCACAAACTGCTCAGGCTTGTTTATACTAACAGGGTGCTCAGCTCCACTCACATTTTAGTACCCGAGTCCCCCGAGGCTAAAAAAAACAACTCTAGCTACACTGTAACCCACATTGCAACCATGCCACAAAAAGGAGCGATTCCTGCAGCATTAAGTCTCCATTACAGGAGAAGAGGCATAACGAAGCAGAGAACTTTCAAAAAGGGCAAACCTATAAGTAAATTGATGTAGGAAAATATTAAAAACTATACCACACCCTTATTGCCGTGATCTTTCCATATAAAAGGACGTTTTAGAGTAGACTATCTTCCCCTCTACAGAGCTGACATAAAAAGGCTGTCTGTGGCTTTTTAAAAAGTTTTATACATCATAGACTTAAACCATATTACAACAACTGTTTCTAGACATATTAACATCTGGACTGCCTCTGCCTGTATAGCCGTCATTCACTAATGCACAGTTGTTACAATTTCTTTCTCTACTGTAAAAACTGGAAGAAAAAAAATAAACCTCAAAGAGAATAGACACGTCACTTGTTTCAAGTTTTTAGTATCTGCTTCAAAATCACCAGCGAGGTAGTCAGAGTCCAGACTATTTTGAGAACAATTTATCCCAAGTTTACCACTTTGAAATTGTCTACACACAATCAGATCATATTCACCCCTCAGAGCTGAGTGCCGCTGAATAATTTCAGGTATTTCTAAGTCTATTCCACATCTCACAGTCATCTCATAGATGACTCAGTTTCAGTGCCAATCAGTGGCTTCAATTGTGCAGATTATGAACAGAACCGTAAAATTAACATTTACAGCTGAGGATCTATGGAACGGATAAAATCACTTTGATGTAACGGTGAGTAGCCATTGCTGAAACTCGCCACAGGAACTGGGCAGGGAGGGATGGGTTAATCACGTGTAATTCCACTGAGTATTACAGAAAATACCTGTCAGCCCTAGCAAGCAGCAGTTTCCCGTGCAGCTGACTCTCTCGGAGGAACCTGCAAAGGCATGCAGGGGTCCCATTGCTTTGCTGGCCCTCGCCCCCTGCCAGCATCTCAGCTCCAGCTCATTTGGATGCTGCTGAAAGGAGCCTGGGCTGTAATGGGCACTCGCTCAGCCAAGGTACGGACACCCGCCCAGCACAGTGACCCGTCCGTCGCTGGCTTTACGCTACCGTGAGCAGTGAACAAAGGATGGGCACCAGTAACCCCAAGGAAACACGGAGGAGTTTTCACATTCATCAAGAAAGTAGCAGCTAATAGCTACAGGCTAAATGACGGCCTAAGTGAGGCCTGTGTGAGTTCTGCCATCTTTCCCACACACCCGGGAATGCATTTCTGATGTGGCCTGTACCACCACCCGTGTTTCAGAGCTTCTCGAAAGGACGAAGCTGCAGAGTACATCGGGTGCTGACAAGCAGAAATGCTGCAGTCAATATTCACTTTGGGGAACGTTCTCCCAAGCACAGACCTAAAAAAAAAAAAATGTAGAGACCTACAGAAAAACTGCACAGCTACCTGAGAATTCCCTGGTTCTCTGGCATGGCCCTGCCTCACTGTTTTTAACCATGGATGCAGCAAAATGCCTATGGCTTGTTCTCCTCCCTGCCCATGGAACACAGGGCTCTGAGACACGATCACCTCCCCTCACACCTATGACGTCATGCCACCCTCTGGTTACTCACTGGCAGGGGAGATCCCTGAGGGATATTTTATTTTTGCATTTCTTAATATAAATATTATCCTTTTCAGCTTTGTGACTTAGTGCAGTCTGTATTTCTAGTCACAACCATCCAAGAATAAAGCCTCCAAAACCTATAGTGCTTACTGGAAAAATGCAGATACAGGTATGGGAGACATGCAAAATTATTTTTACCTTTAGCTTACCTCACAGTTAGATTTCCTAGCATTGAAGTTTTTCACCTCCCTAAAAATCATATCTCACAGGAGATACTCCTGTTAAATAAACAAGCAAATAAGAGTTACAATAATCACATTCTGTTATTACTCCTGGAGCTGGAATGGGAAGAGAAGGAACCAAATAGCACAATACCCTTGATGAATTCACAGAGTTTGACAATACACTGCTGACAAGACAGGGGCCTTTGAAAAGACCAAAACAATTCCTCTGATGGTAACAACCTGAATTTTACTGAATCCTCAACACTCCATCCCAAACGGCCACTTTTAAAATGCATTAAAATTTATTGTAATAATGCCTTGCTGCCCATTCCTCTACTTATAAAGCACAGAGCAGTCATCTAAATCTCCCATGATAACATCTTCAAGACAGGAGCTTATCAGCAGTACAGAGAAGGAAAAATCCCGTGGGTTGGGATTACACTTTTGATTATAAATTTCCTGAGAGAAAGATGTCATCAAATCTACATTCTTTATGAACTCTACCACATGAAAGTACTCTCTTACTCTAATAATAGCTATCAGGCTTTCTGCAAGCAGCACCTGCAACAATTCTCCTACATGGAAAAGAAAAAGTTGTTAAATACAAGCCTGCAAAAGAAAAACAGTCAGCATTATTTTTTTTTGTCATGAAGCCGGTTTATTTTTATCTCTCCATTGTCATCAGCATACCAGCTGTTATGCATCCCTTTAAGGAAGATTAGAGATTAATAGCCCCGTTTTCAAATACACTGGAGTACTTACTTCCTTACTCTGTAATACATATATCCCAACACAGGGGAAAAAATGGACCGCCTATTTCCAGACATCTCACAAAACAGGTGATGGAAAAAGTTCATCAGGATCTTCCCAGGCACTTTTGTTAGAAATATGTCAGTTCCACATTTTCCACCCTGGCTCCCATTCGGCTCTTCCGTAGAGAGCAATAGCAAAGGTCACAGCAAACTACAAGTGACTCAGAGCAGGAGAAAGTTCCGGAGCCCCTAGGAGGAGGCCAGCTGCCTGTTTCAGAGGCTGGGCTGGTGCCTCAGCCTGGTTTTTGAGGCAGGAATGGGTACTGCACCCAGTGAGGGCCTGTTCAGATACCCACTCACCCACATCATCCTGCGTTGTAGAAGCGCTCTAAGCTACCCTTCATGACAAAGTCAGGAAAGAAAATAAGACTGGTCCCAGAAAGACCCCTCAGCTCTCTGACCTATCCATACCACTTTCAGCACAGCAGGTTACCCCTTCTTCTTGAGCCACTGCTGGCATTCCTGTATCAGCCCCTTTGAAACCAACAAGTTTCCACATGACATCACACAGAAAACTTTGCCGAAACCCAGACGTGTAAGAACCAGTGCATTTCTTGTACCTAAGCAATTAGTGGGCTTACCAAGGAAAGATCCCACATTAGTTTAGCACACGTTGCCTTCAGAAATGTGACCTGTTTTCATACAATTTTCTTTTCCTTGTAGGCATACAAAGGTATGTAAAACCCTTTAAAAAATAACCCCCAAAATACACTACCCCTCCTCTAAATTCTTACTCCCGTTTCAAGGCAGACTTATAAAGTCTGTCCTTCTCTGGATTAATATTTCTCTCTCCTCTTTGTCCCTCCACCACAGGAAACTCTAAAGTGATTATTCATCCAGGGTAACGTGTGTGTGTTGTTGCTTTAAAGAATTCTCATACTTCCTCCTTGTTAAAGTTCTTGAGCTGTCCAGTTCAGCAGCACTTGAGACTTGCCTTTTTTACTTTCTCAGAATTGCACCTTCACTTATTTTTTTTCACTTAATTTTAAATAAGTTGATTTATGTTCTTGCTGTCCAAGCTTCTTTCTTTACCTAATTCCTTTGTAATATATTTACTATTACCAGAAGAAAATCTGGAGTATTTTGCTGGCCCAGTGCATCTGTAAGCAATGTCAAGTTTCTTTGGATAAAACACACCATATGATTCTAACTACAGTATTCTTGCAGTTTGGATGGAGCTCAGAGATCCAAGCACTCTACCTGCTTCATCTTGATATGGCCAAGAAAAAGTGAAGAATACAGACAGGAGAATGAGACTCTGTATTGCTTTAAACTAAGAAAATATGAAGATCAGAGAAAACTTCCGGAGGAGATTGGCGATTGTAACACATTGTGTAAGCTCTGGGCTCAGGGCCAATCACCAGTTAAATCTGTGCCCTGGGCTTCAGTTGGCCAGGCCAGAAATAGTGATGCTATTCTCGGGAAGGTGCAGCTGGCTGCTTTTCTGTGACTCTGGTCACTAGCAGATTGCATAAAGGGACTAACACAATTAGCACAACAGGCCGGGCAAGGATGCTCAGCACAAGGATCACCTCAGTTTCTGCACTTGACCAGGAAACCTCAGGCTTCAATTTCCTTCCAGTAATCTTTGGGCAGTGACGCTTCCAGCGTTACTTCAAAGAAGTTTTGTGCTGAATCAACACACAGTCAAAGCCAGTTTTCATTTCTTTCTTTGATATTTTGGTTATATGCAACCATGTATTAAAAGAGATTGAAATACAGGACTTAGTGTTTCCTCTCTGCTGTCCTTAAGAAAAATTCATAGTTACCTCTTGTAAACGTGCCTCTGCAGCAAAATGCTTCCAAAACAAATCTACACTTTCGATTCAAGCTATTCATTAAAGTGGGCTTTAAAGAAATATTTTATAGTACTAGTATTTTACAGATTCTAACTCTTAAGAAAAAGTATCAGAGGTTTTTAAGAGTGTTCACTGTGTTACCTGACAAGTCCGGTGATTCTCAAACAAGAGGAAGAGGAGCAAAAACTCTCCCCTTCGCCCCCATCAGAATAAAATCAGTGTTGCTTTTGTATTTACTTCTAAACAAATGTTTATGTAGTTTTTCTACTGCCTTGAGTTATGACATTACTATGAAATTACTCTGAAATAATTAAGAAAGCATCAAGAAAGTCCTCATACCTGCAAAAGTCTCTATTCAAAGCTACAGGTGAAAAACCATGATCTAATCTCCTATTTGCTCTTTTTAAAAACTGAAGCAAACAAACACTTTCTGAAAAAGCAGTATATGGACATGGCAGGGGAATGCTTAATATCCAGCCAAACTATTCTTGACTCATGCTTTACTGTGCGCAGATATAAGTGATAAGATACTTCGAAAAAAAGTAATAGCCATTTATCCTTTCAAAAGCACAGTTCCTTCATTCTGTGCAGTTCAGTGCACAGCAACATAACTCACAAGTACAACACTTACCTTGATCTCAGCTAGATCAGGACATCAGCAGCCCAGGAGATCAACACCGACAGTTATCAGGCATCTCCATGATGATCATATTTCACTGAGGTGCTCACAATTTATCCCACACACATTTTCAACTCCGCTCACATTTTCCAGCATGCAGACTGAAACAGCATCATTTCTCTACCTGTACTGCTCTTAGCAAGCTAGGAAGACTTTCAAAGTTGAAACCAAATAATTTGAAGGCAGTCCTAGGCCATAAAACACCATTTGCCAAATACTAGGAGCATTACTGCTACAAAGTGAAATGCTTCCACAGGAAAACTCTGACACGGCGGATCTGATGCAGCAGTCAGCTGGGATGAGAGTCGACTGTGGCACTGCAGTCTGCATTTTACAGGTCTGTCTAGACCAGGACACCATGGGAAAAGAATGTGTTTACTGAAAAGGCAGCTTCTGCTATCCTGGATTGCACTTTTGTTCTCAAGCAGCAATGCTTTCTCAAAAGATCATACACATGCAAGAACCAGATCTCACCATGACCAGCCTTCCACACACAGTTTGGAGAGTAGCAGTGGAAGTACCAATATTGAAAGAAAGAAGTAATTTCTATAAGAAGCCAGCTGCAGATGAGCTGGAGCAAGTCCTACAGTGCAGCACTTGTGTACACAACTGTCCCTTGTGCTGAAATTCCTGAGCAGCTGCTGTATCTGACCCGATGCAGGAAAAGGGAAAAGTGAAATCAGGACAATAAACAAA
>VYZQ01016917.1:0-10506 GCA_013400655.1 Mystacornis crossleyi | reverse complement strand
AAAAAAATCAGTAACAAAAAGAGAAATAAAAATGTTAAAGAATATATAAGAAAGGACAGGAGAAATATCTCACCTATTTTTTTTCCCCCCCCATGATAGGTCCTACTCACTGTTTACATATACAAGATGTATATTTGATACAGTTTACTCTCAGGGCTCTCCTCGTGCACCTTTATTGAAGTTTGCCAAATATTTACAAATAGTAATTCAGCCATCCCACACCCTTTCCCAACACGTTGCTTTTGTTCTTATTTTTCCTCAGAAGTAATTTTCTTCACTACAACGAAGGTAGGACACCGTGAACAAGATCACTTCTCAGTACAGTCTGTGCAACCCAGGAAAGGACATTTCCTTAGGTTCACAGGGGAATTTATATCATTGTAAAAGGGCCATGAAAAGAACACAAGACAACCACCCAAACAGAATGATTCGTGATAGTGTACAACTTCCAAAGACCCGGATGAAGACAACTCCATGGATTTTCAACAATAATGTTGGAAATAAGCTTAAGAACAAAAAATGTTCTTTTGTGACCTTTGCATGATTCATTTGCTTTTACGTGCTGTAAAAAACCCACAATTTAGTGGCTCCTGTAAAAGATTTCCAGACCGTTTTTGAAGCCTGTCACATTGTGATGGGTTTTATGACAATGTTTCTGCCTATATGACTTTCATTTCATTACAGCTACAAGATCCTGCCACACAGTAGCCTGTTTCTCCTTGTGCCACGCTCCCCAGGTGAAAACAGATGAACACAGAAACAAATCAGTGAAAACATCATTTTTAACGATGCCTTCCAGGAAACTTTAAAAGGGGTACAGCTGCCCTGCCTTGGCCAACACATGGACCCAAACATCAAAGAACAAGAGCGGAGCAGAAAGGAAAGGTCCAAAATGCAGGAATATCTATTAATTCCTCTTCTCTAGTGGAACAAGGAGGATAAAAGATGCATTCCAGTAAAGATGGGAATTGTGTAGAGAGTTAACAGAAAAAGGCAGAAAGAAGGAATTAAATAGGTGCAAAAGAAGACATCACGGGTTTGGTTTGGTTGCCTTTTTTTCTTTTCAAGATAGGACCAAGTGCAAAGCCTAAAAAGGCAAGACAGAAAAGCAGAAGAAGGAAGTGAGAATCAGAGTAGTGACACCATGACAACCATCTCCCTGGGGCAAATGGCAGCTTCTCCTGCATTTGAGACCCTTTGTTTAAGGTGAGTAACTCTCCAAGCAATCTGCTACAACTCAATCACTCTGCTACCTAAGTGATATTCAAGATAGATCTAATCGGACAATCCTCGCTGGCCTTAAAATACATGAATTTATAAAAGACCCAGATAAGGAAGGAAGTGAGCAGAGGTTACAGAATAGGAAGGGCAAAACTTACAGAATGATGTAATATATTTCAAAGAGGGTAAGAAATAACTTCTCACTGTTTTCAAGCTTCAGAACAAATGTGCAACCACACTAGGAATTTTAAGTGCCTAATTCTTGTTTTCATATACATATGTACTCTCCAATATGACTTTTTTCCCAAGACATCAAATAAATACCAATAGCTCTATTATTTTAACTAAAAAAAAAAAAATTCAAACCTAAAACTGCAGCTTTCCATGACATCCTGCACCTTCCAAAGAAGATATTCCAAAGTTTATTAAACAGTACCTGGAAGGTTTTAAAGTTTTCCAAGTATTTCCTATTTACAATTAATCACTTCCTAAAGTTCAAGAATATTCTTCTATAGAGAGGACAAAACTCTGAACAAACGCAAGTTCCCAGAAGACAGATTTAGGCCTTTGTCTTTTCAGTATTAGCAGGTACTTTTATGACAGTGGATTTTTCCAGTCCAAGTTTGCAATTACACAGTTATTTTGTCTGCGAATTCATTACACATACGATTACAGTTTTCACCACAGAAAACTTGTATTTAATATAAAAAGACATAACCCAGTGGCAGAGACTTCAAGCACACCAAATAGCAATAACGTAGCTATTACTAGCCCTAGAAGTTGCCTCAGAACATTTCACGTTTCACAGTTAATGTGAGTTTAAATTTATGCTTGGATGTATATCTCTTGTGAAACTACACTACAGCTCTGTATGAGTCATAGTGTTAGGTGTTCTACCTTTTTTTTTACACTGAGTTTCCTCGTGTGACGTTTTGTCTAACAACGTAAAGCAACAAAACAAAGCTGGAAAAAAGATGCACTGGCAGGAATACACAAACACTGAACGTGCAACTGAGATTTAAAGAATTGCACATTCAGTCGTATGTGCAACAGCCTGTTACTCAAACATAAGACAAAGATCAAAATATTAGAATAAAGCAGTTGGCATGCAATAATATTCTTATTTGAGAGGGACAACTGCATCATTTGAGTTCATTTCAACACACAGAACTCCTGACAGCCACGGGTGGTGTTATTCCACATGTTACTACTGCTACTTGTATTTGAAGCTCCTCAGCCCAATATTGGAATGTGGAACATTAGGCACTAAGCAATGAAACAACTTCTTAATGTTTGAATGTTTTAATGTTCTTTAGTCACAAAAAGGACTTTTCTTTGTTAAATACCACGGCCACAGTGTGATAGAAGTTCTTTAAATGTATTACTTAAGTTGTTGAAAGGCTTAGCAAACATTTAAGGAAAATATTACCTAGAGTCTAGGAAAGTATGACCAATAAAGCAAAACGCCAATATAAATGTATTTCGTCTCCAAGTCATTATGTTAGTACAGCACAAATGATGGTGAAGCAAGAAGCACCAAATTGAAATACAGTAATTTTCTAAAGAATTTGCCATAATGACAAGAGCAGCGTACAAGAATAACATTAGCTCAATAAATGATACATTTGAAATGACATGAAAGACGTTTAGAACCTGCCCCAGCAGCAGATTCAAAGCTCCTTGCAGAAGTCCTGTGTTCTCACAGCACTGTTCTGTACCAGAGACCTTTTCTCAGTCCCATCCCGAAGGTGAGAATTGCTGAGAAAGCAGTTTGATGTTTTCCAAAACTGCGCCACCAGCTAGAATTGGAATTTAGAAACTGAGCACTCAGAAGATGGGTGACTGTCTCAAGGCAGGCGCTATCCAGCCAGCTTCTGCCACCTCCCAGGCCTCAACAGCTGCCCAAAATCTCTGACTGTCCACAGTTCCAAATACTGGTGCTGGAGAGTAAGAAGCCAGACTGCTGTAAGGGTCAATGGGAGCAGAGTGCCAGAGAAAGCAGGGATGACAGAAAGAACATGTAAGATTTTCTAACTACCTTCTTGTGTTCCCTAACAGAAACTACCTAAGTAATAATGTTCTCCCCACGTTATTGAAGGCCTCAAACTCGAAGAGACTGACTGTGCAAGTGAGTGCTCTGAATAAGGTTGTATCACTGCAGCAGCACCACACGAGTTAAAACCAGGAGCTGAAATGTATTTGGTGAAAAGCTCACCAAATCAGTTCACATCTGAGCATGCCAAAAAATCCCCATGTCGGATTCTCTGCAAATGTTCACTTTGAGGCAAAAGCCTCAAACCTAGGGCACTTTGAATTCAGCTTGGGGTAGGTCAGCTCTCTGCTGCATTGACAGAACTGGAAAAAGTTATGAATTGAATTTGTATCATCAAATTTACGACCAAATCTGATGAGGAATTCGATGCCAACATGTTGTCTTTAAAGTCCCTCCTTGCAGTGTTCAGACACCTGAGCATCCTATTCTTTTGTCTCCTCTTTTCACTGCTGAGATACTCCTTTCAATCTATCAGTACCTATTATTCCTCGCATAGTGCCAGAGAAAAATCATTTACTTGAAGACACAGAAAAAAAGATTAAGCAAATATGCACAAAGGAATTGTAGGAAATGGAGCGAAGTAGACTCATAAAAAATGAATGCTGACAAAATGATTAAAAGTCCAGCAAGTACTACTAGTCAGACGGTAACTTCACCCTAAGATTTTAGTCTCAGTCCTTGAAGGAGCCTCTGCTGCTTTCACACACAGTGAAAAAAGACAGAAAAAACCCCCCTGGGAATATGGCTTTTCTAAGACTCTTCAAAACCCAGCTCATGGGCCCAGAAATAAACAGTACAATATTTAAAAGTCCATCCAATACACAGAGCAGATACTAAAGACATCGAGTGCAGTCCGCAAGATGTTGAGTGCCCTTCACAAATTGCAAGATCAAGCTGAAAATATGAAAAGCAAACGTGATACACTTAATACATGCAACAGCTCTAAGGGCTCAATGGAAGACACTGAAATTTTGGTATGCTGAAAATCATCTCTAATTTCCAGCTTCACACTTTCTCTGCTGAGCTGAGCAAGGCTTGATATTGTTGTTCCAGTTTATTGAAAAATGGAACCCACAAGGACGTGTCCTTTGCTCGATATATCTGCACGCATAAGAGCAAATTTGTATCTTAAGCACACATAACAGTTTTATCCTTCTTTAATTTAATAATGAGAGGGGTAGAGGTTTACTGAAGCACTTCAGAAATACTTTTGTGTTTATGTAGAAAAAAGCCACGCTTTGCTCAAATTGATATACTTTCATCATATTATCATTATGAATAATATGCTCTCTGCAATCTTATCTAAGGAAGTTATAAACATCTGAGAGAAGTACGGTGCCTTAGAAAATGAACTTCTACTTTATCTACATCATCTGATGATGGCAGTTTACTGTGAAGAAATACTGATTATATTTACTCAACCTCTTTCCTGACAACAATAAAAATACTAGTTTTAGAGTAGTATTTGGGGAGATTTAGAGGAATGGTTGATTTTGTTTGTCTACTTTTTGGTTTTGCTTTTGTTTAATTTATAAGTGATTCATCTGCAGTGCTATATTCACGAAGGAATTAGGTAATCTGGATCAGAATTCAGTCTTGCTGGAGCAACAGACTTTGTTGTAGTCAATCTCAATACAGGTGGCAAATGATCTGGATTTCAAGCTGCTACTGTCACTAACACCCAGGTATCTAAGTCATGTACATTCAAGCAAATTAAATTTTTTAAAAAGCTATTATTTCTACACTTATAATACGCCTATACTGAAAACCAGAAATTCTTTCACATGAGGAAGCCAGTCAAAAAAAGGCAGGAGCTGGATACTGAAGTATGTGATCTGCTTTCAATTTGTATATTCATTTTATTTTTAAATAAACAACATGAAAGCAACAGAGATCTCAAACATGAAATGCAAATTAAGTGATTGCAAAATATTTTTATTTCCCAAACACTGACATAAAGCTCCTACTCAACAGATCCCAAAACACCTGACAGAACAATAAAGCCGCAGTTTTCAAGCAGAGAACTCAATGCATGACAAGACAGAGAAAGGTTAACAACAGGCCAACAGAGGACCCAAGAATAAAACCCAAACCGTTGCTTTATTAAATTACTTTTACTTCCAGCAAAATATTTTTAACCTGGTGACTTTTATCAACACAGTACTACAAAGCATTCATTCCAGTTTCTTTTCTAATCAAAGAGAAAAATATGCCTGACATGCAGGATTTTTCTTAAACTGTGGTTAATCACAGTGGAGGAGGAGAGGGGGAAAAGTCCCACAAATATTTTCAGCGCCGTGTTTGCAAACCCACCCGTGAAAGGACATTCACTTGGACACACCACCCTTCAAGGTTTGTGTCAAAGTGTGTTTTGTAACCAGCCCCGACAGAGGAGGGGAGTGTTGAAAAGGGTGCGGGAAGGAGCCTTAGCGGCAGCTCCGCCTGGGGAGGTGAATGAGCGGCAGCTGCACCCTGTGCCCAGCCCCGGACGCAGGCACGAGCAGAGAAGGCGCGTTTGCCAGGACCGGTGTTTCTGTTTCCTGCCCCGTGGAACTACCCCCCTACTCAGACAATCAGCACATGGGGTTACAGATGATTTACAGTTCCCCAAATATCTGCGGGCCAAAAGACCCTGCTGCTATGGAAAGCTCAGTGACTCAGGGGCTGATCCCTGCCCGAAGGAATACTCCAGGTCACTTCAGCAGCTCCAGACTGCAGCCACCCCAACCCCACCACAGAATTGATGCAAATTCTAATTTATATCAGAAGTAGAGAGGAACAGTGTGGGTTTCACCTGTTTTCTGTTTCTATGTAAAAAAAGTACTCTGCTTTTTACTTTCAAAGAATCCTAATGTTAAAATACGAGACAGGCTGGTGCTAACACACAATTAAAAAAAGATTTCAAGTTCAAGAACTAGTTCCTAACTTCAATAAACACTGGTTTCAATGTTAACACNTGAAGTATGTGATCTGCTTTCAATTTGTATATTCATTTTATTTTTAAATAAACAACATGAAAGCAACAGAGATCTCAAACATGAAATGCAAATTAAGTGATTGCAAAATATTTTTATTTCCCAAACACTGACATAAAGCTCCTACTCAACAGATCCCAAAACACCTGACAGAACAATAAAGCCGCAGTTTTCAAGCAGAGAACTCAATGCATGACAAGACAGAGAAAGGTTAACAACAGGCCAACAGAGGACCCAAGAATAAAACCCAAACCGTTGCTTTATTAAATTACTTTTACTTCCAGCAAAATATTTTTAACCTGGTGACTTTTATCAACACAGTACTACAAAGCATTCATTCCAGTTTCTTTTCTAATCAAAGAGAAAAATATGCCTGACATGCAGGATTTTTCTTAAACTGTGGTTAATCACAGTGGAGGAGGAGAGGGGGAAAAGTCCCACAAATATTTTCAGCGCCGTGTTTGCAAACCCACCCGTGAAAGGACATTCACTTGGACACACCACCCTTCAAGGTTTGTGTCAAAGTGTGTTTTGTAACCAGCCCCGACAGAGGAGGGGAGTGTTGAAAAGGGTGCAGAAGGAGCCTCAGCGGCAGCTCCGCCTGTGGAGGTGAATGAGCGGCAGCAGCAGCACCCTGTGCCCAGCCCCGGACANACACACCACCCTTCAAGGTTTGTGTCAAAGTGTGTTTTGTAACCAGCCCCGACAGAGGAGGGGAGTGTTGAAAAGGGTGCGGGAAGGAGCCTTAGCGGCAGCTCCGCCTGGGGAGGTGAATGAGCGGCAGCTGCACCCTGTGCCCAGCCCCGGACGCAGGCACGAGCAGAGAAGGCGCGTTTGCCAGGACCGGTGTTTCTGTTTCCTGCCCCGTGGAACTACCCCCCTACTCAGACAATCAGCACATGGGGTTACAGATGATTTACAGTTCCCCAAATATCTGCGGGCCAAAAGACCCTGCTGCTATGGAAAGCTCAGTGACTCAGGGGCTGATCCCTGCCCGAAGGAATACTCCAGGTCACTTCAGCAGCTCCAGACTGCAGCCACCCCAACCCCACCACAGAATTGATGCAAATTCTAATTTATATCAGAAGTAGAGAGGAACAGTGTGGGTTTCACCTGTTTTCTGTTTCTATGTAAAAAAAGTACTCTGCTTTTTACTTTCAAAGAATCCTAATGTTAAAATACGAGACAGGCTGGTGCTAACACACAATTAAAAAAAGATTTCAAGTTCAAGAACTAGTTCCTAACTTCAATAAACACTGGTTTCAATGTTAACACATTTTGCAAACATGTGCAATATCCTCCAAATTATATTATATTGTAATCTTATGTTAGTAATCACTGGGGCTGAAAAAAAATTACAGACATTAAAAAAAGATAACTAAAACTCCTTGGCATTTCTCAGTGATTTTGCATGTCTGTAATTTATCACTGTAATTGCATCACTGTTATGCCAATGACACTCAAGCCTGCTTTTCTATTTGTGGCAATATATCTTGCAAGACAAAATGTAACCTACCATCTTTTGGCTCTGAAATTGTGATTGTGAAATAATTTTTTAAACCAGACACTGACGCCCGTGGATATGCCTTCCTGCTCTAGTTATTTGCCTTTGTTTTCTGATCAGTTGGGCCACCATATCCTCAGTTTGGGACAATAATGAGATTAACCCTTGACTTTAAAAAAACATAGAAATAATTAGTCCATAAACTGTCTTTTTATGCAGTCAGAGAGTCTGTCTTCTCCATCAACCCCATCATATAATTTTGAAAAAAATGTAAAATGTAAGTCATTAACCACTGCAAAAAGCAGAAAGATGAAACTGGCATAATAGCTGGTTTAGAAACCAACACCCTAGGGTAAACATTATCAAAGAAAGAATTATTTGCTCTTTTCCATCACCTTAGTCTCAGGGAGAATAGATATTTAACATCCATGTCCCTAAAAAAAAGTATAATGCTTTAACCACTGAAACAACATGCTAAATTCAAAGTTCATTTCCAAGGTAAACACCCCAAACACAGAAGAAATAAATAGGTTATATTCTGGTAATATTGAGGCACTACTTCATTTTATGATTAAAAAAAAATTTTTAAAGCACTTAGATATAAAGAACTCTTAAAGGTTAATCCCATTTCCATGAAAGCTGATCTTAGTATATATTTGCAAACTTCTCTATCATGCTCCTTTAGGACTTCCCAAGGTATGCACCAAAAAAGAAAGCAAAGACTTATTCACTGCACAGTCTTTTATTGACAAGACCTTTCTTTCTTTGTGCAATACCTCTGCTGTGCTGCTTAATTTGTCTTCCAATAGCACTCCTTCAATTTGATCTTTATATTTAAACAACAGCAAACGAAAACATATTTTTTCATTTATTTTCAAATTTTACAGAGCTTCAGACTTTCAGAGTGCTTTATGGGGTTTGGAAGACAGTAGTTCTATTCTCTCTTGAAGACCAAGACTTACTAAACTACTAATTTTTAAATCTAGATTAGTAATATCATAAGTAAGCTTTGAAAATACGTACATATTGCTTTATCTCAGTCAGCGGAAGATACTCGCTTTCTATATGGGCTAAAAACTAGCAGAGCTGAAGTTAAAAAATTTTAAAATAAAACTTAAGCCCTTTGACACTATTATAACTAGTGAGAAATTTTATCTAACCCCTTGTGACAAAAACTGCTAAATGGTGAAGAGACCAAGACGCTCAGTTCATCAGTATGACGTCATTTAAGCACATTTATGGCAGAACATGAGGAGATCAGGTTGTCACCAGCAAAGAGGCTGTTTACTGCCTGTCTCCCTTTCGTTTCTAAAGGAAAGTAACAACAAAAACTGAGATGAAGTCACTTTCTTCAGAAGAAAAACTGTGAAACAGTGCCATGGGGTCTTAAGACACAAAGAAGGAAAGGAGCACTGTGAGATACCAAGCATTTGTTGTTGTTCTGGTGTTCTGGTTTTGTGGCTTGTTTTTCTTTTAGATTAAGTCAGTAGGAGTTTTGCTTCCTGACAGTGGCAGAGTAGAATCAGTTTGTTAGCTTGCTGTGTATCCTCTCACCAGGAGAGAACAGACCTGACTCTTTGCTGGAGCTGTGCTGGGAAGAGAAGATTAGTAAGTTGTGGGAGAAAACAAAGCACAATGCAGGCACCTGTCATGGCTGTCCAGAAAAATCTCTTCTTGCTTTCTGCATGGGATTCTTTATATGCCAAATCAGTGGAGGTTTTCTTTGCCCACAAGTCCAGCACTGTTCCTTCTCATGAACTATCACCTGTAGCGGGAGGGTCAGAGACAGCAAACCCCATTCCAATACCACCACTGTATTCCCAACTGGAATTAAAAGCCCCAGAATACTGTAAAGCCTCTGAGTAGCTGCTGTAGAACTCCTGAGAAGCAAAACAGTGTAAAAATTTGCTTCGCTCTAAAAGTCACAGCAAAAGAACATTTCTACCAATTTGCAGATTAGTTTGAAGGAAGCCACTGAAAAAAATCCCAAGCCTCCTTGGATGCTCTATACATTCTGTCCTGCTTCACTCAGGCTGCCCCTTCCTCTCAGTACACTTGGATCAAAACTGCCTGTCTCCTGGTGGGCAGAAGCGTGATAGCAATGTGGAGTCAGCTCTGTGAGTCTGTCTGTGAAAGACATGTCCATTTTATAGCAGCCTAACTGGGATTTGATCTTCTACCTGCATGGTTTCTTGTAAGTCTTTCTGTCAGAGATGGCTCCTGAAAACCGCTTGATATCTAAGGCATCTCCCTACAAATAAAGAACCAACCACACCCAAACGACATACACAAATAAAGAAAGGAAGAATAGATGGGGAAAGAGAGAAGTCATTTTTAGAAGTTTACAATCTCCATCATACAGAACAAACCAAACTAAACAAACCAAAGAGAAAACAAGCAACTGTTGAAATACCGTCTTCAATAAACGAAGATGGCTTAGCATGACTGTTCAGATCTTTCTTAATTTCCACCTCATTACCCAGGAGAGGTAGCAGAGAAGTTTGACACCTATTAATGGTCCTCAGCTCATTTGAACTCTCTTGCATTCAATTACAAAGCGTCCTGCCTGAAGCTATTACGTTAGCTCTTTGTCACAGGCTCCTAGAAGCCCACCCACTCTGTATGAATTCAGATGTGTTACTGTAGAATAATTATCCATTCAGTGGGAAGTCAATGTCAATCTTCCCAAGGACACTTCAAGGACTATCTGTGATAACCACCAGTCACTTAAGAAATGAAGAGGTGACCCCCGT
>VYZQ01016915.1:142633-155853 GCA_013400655.1 Mystacornis crossleyi | reverse complement strand
CAGCGCCGGTGCTGGAGCTGAGCAAGGACCGCGGGCTGAGCGTGAGGTGGAACGTGTGAGAGCGGGTTTGGGAAGCTTTTCCGCACGTTGTTGGGCAGGGAGGAAAGTCATGAAAATGTGGTTGTTGAAAGATGTGCAGCTGTCGATGCAGGAGCATTCTTTGCCTTTTTTTAGGAGAAAGCATTATTTTGCTTTGTGTATTTCAGCCCTTTCTTTTCAGGGCTGTATTCATTTCTTTCTTTCAGGCAGTTTGTGGTCTGAATACACTTGAACAGTGAAAAGTTCCACTCTATATAAGTTTGCATTTACATTGCTTAATGTTTAAAGATGAGTGTTCTCAGCCTTTGTAATCTCTCAGGAGCATCACAGAAACGGGATCAGATTTTGCTGTTTGCTCGCTTGTTTTCCTGAGGATGGATGCTGTTGGTCACAGGTGCAGGCAGTATAGGACATCTGTGAAGCTGTAGTAGTGACTTAGAGCTGGTGAATCCGGATGGTTTGATGAGTCCTTTCTGTACCTCTCATGGTTAATTAATAACTTGTCCAATTTTCTAGTGTTTGATTTTTTCCTCAGTGCTCATTTCTCTTGAATCTTTTGATTTGCAACAAAACCCTCTGAGGTACCTTTGATATCTGCCAGTTCAGTCGCATCTCACTTTGAAAGTAGACTTGTTCCTGTCAACAGAACCCCTTTCTGGAATAAATGGAGCTACGGGATGAGCAAAGACCTCAGAAGCTGATGCTATATCAGAACCTTTCTCTTCTTTATGACTGTGTGTGTAATTCATCACCTACACCACCCCTGCAAGAGATCTCTTCATGTAGCTTATTACTATGATGTGTAAATCATGACCCATCAGAATTAGTCATTTCTTGGTTGTGCCTCTCTTCTGTCTTTATTTCTCTCGAAAGGATTCCATAATTTTCTCTGCTCTTTATGCAGTTCCAAAATCCACTGAGGAGGGGCAGCTAACAGAAAAGCTCTTGGTGGAGTCACCATCATGGCAAATGCCTATGGAAGAACTCATATTTTCACATAGCTCAGCTCCTGCCTCTCTGGGATTCTGGGGAATAATTCTGATATTTCAGTAGGTCATTCAGAGCATTCATTGGCATCTGAAAGTACTGAGCACGGTAGTGTTCCAGATTCAGGTTGGTGTTTAGTTTAATGAAGAACTGCACTTTATTTGCTTGTAATGGTTGCAAGAATACAGTCCCTAGATAGACCAAAATAAGACCTTTTATATTCAGATAACCTTAGCACAAAAGTAATCTTTTGCTATTGCAATAGTATTCAGTAGTTCTCTCAGTTTCCTAAAGTGGTGATTACTCACATTTTGAAACTTCTGTTTTGCAGAGGTTTAAACACTCTGTTTCCTGTGGTTTTATAGACAGCTAGTGCAGGGATTTTTATGGAGCATTGAGTTCAGTGGAATATCTTTTCAGGAATGAACCTTAACTGGTGAATTTGGAAGCCCTGGGAGTGTAATCTGGGCAGCAGCAACTTGAGCTCTACTGCAGAAGAGATTTCGAGGAATAAAAAGGCTGTACAGGTTCCACCTCCCTTGGAAAGGAATGCCATTAACAGAAATTAGTCGAGGCTGGGTCTGAGCTCATCTCTGTTGTGAGTACCAGGAGACGAGGAACTGGAGAGAAGAGAAGGAGCTCTTTCTATAAAGGTCTTGATGGCTTTGGGTCATTACCAACCCTTGTAGTGTCAGGAGCTTGAAGGTAATGGTTCCCCAGCTATTTGAGAGTCCTGAACCATCTGTGCCTCCCAGATGTCTCTGAGCTTCATCCTAACAGTTCATATCTCTCACAGCAATAAACTGGCACATTTTGTACCACGGAATGCAAAAGAAAAAGGTGCATATTCCACGTTGGAGCTTTGCTTGGTAATAAATGTCATTTCATAAAAATGGAGGTGTGAAAACGTCTGTTGATGATTGCTGAAATTGAATGTATTGCCAATCTGAATCTATTTTACAGCAAGAACAACCATGTTTTCTATGTTTAAGACTGGCAATGTTTTTTTCCTCCAGTTGCCATAATTATCAACGTCAGTCATTCCATCAAAGGCAGAAACCTATACTTGTTATATAAGATCTCTTCTATCCTGCAAATGGGCACCCTTAGAAGCAATGAACATTTTTGATGGTTGAGTATTGATTTGCTTGAATTCAGCAGCCATTTAGGGAGGATAATGGTAACAACTGACTCAGTTCCAGGTGTTGTGTTCTTGGCAATTGCTGAGAGCTCACTTAGCAATTAAAGACCAGATTAGGTATTGAAATTTAGCAACTGAAGCTTCTCTGCATTTACAGAGATCTGTTCTAAAGGGTGTCTTAACCCTCAGGATTTAGTGGTATTGAAGGAGGGATTAGTTAGAAGAGATTTATTAGAAGGACTGTGTCTGCCTGAAATTGAGAAGCAGGAGTTAAAAAAAGCACCAAACCCCAAACAACTAAGAGTAAAAACCCAAAAACAAATGATTGCAGTAAAAAATATATTTAATGCACACTTTACTGCAAAGTTAAATAGGTATTCTTTGAGTACCTTCAGCAAAATAGCTCTCAAGCTGCCAGTTGCAAACTGCATGGATAGTGATGTTTCTGTTCCGCTCCACAGTTTCTCCCAGTTCCTTAACATTAATAAATTATTTTCTAGTTTTCAAAATATGTATCTTTGCACTTTTTGATTGGGCTGAACTGCTCTGATGGAACATGGGTGCTTTGTTACTTCCAAGGTGAAGAAAATTCTCACTCTATAATTTGACTATTACATTATGCAGTTTCAAGTATTTTCCAATCAAATCTTGACTTTAATCAATTCTCACTTCATAATTTGTTTAGATTTTTACTTATTAAGAAATATTTGTGAATACAGAACAGAGTTTTATTTTTATAGTGAGGTTTTTCATGTAAGCTCTTAGAAGCAGAAATGGTCTGTTGTTTGATATAACTATTGATTTGTTCTGTTTACAGGAAAAATCCAATGCTAATTTGAAGAATGATTGAATTAGGGTCTTGCATCTCTGTTTTTCTTCCTTTTTGTACTTATTCCTATGACTTGGAGCATCTTAAAATGCCTGATTAGTGCTAAAACACATTAAAAGTGACCAGACTTTCATCTCCATGTGTACAGTGGCATTTGTCACTTACAGGTTGCTTGAAGAAAGCAAATTGTTTTGACTGACTTGATTTTATTCTGATAAGCCAATTATAAGAGGATTTGTTGAGCAAGTCTGATAGTTTTACACAGGAGTGATGCCCTTAAAACAAAGTTTTTCATCTGTCCTAAAAAGAATTCACTGAGTGGTAGCTCAGAATGAGCCTGAGGGGTGTCTTTATTTCTTAGCATTCTGTTTTAGGTGTCTTCTACAAGGAAAAACTTTTTGCACCTGTTTCAGAAGTTTTAGAAGGCCACACTACCGCCTCTTGGCAGGAAGAGAGGATTTGTGTGGGCTGTAGTATGTTTAACCCAATGACTTGTCAACAGCACATCACTGATGTTTAGAGAGCTAATTGATTAAAAAGGCAAAGTCTTTCAAGGACTGCTTCATCAAACCTCGAGCTCTTCAGTACATGTGATGTGATTAAAATATAAATGTCGTTTGGAGTAATTGGGTATCTTCCCCACAGCACAGCCTCATTAGCAGCCTCCCTGGGGAATAAATGTTTATCTGCAGGCTAATATACAGATACATATTGCACATGTGTGAGTTTACAGCGCTGACTAATGCTGACATCTTTTGTGCGTATGCCATGTTCAGTTTCTGGTGTAAGTAAATAAAAGCTGTTTCTGCACTTGTTGTGTTCCTTACAAGTTTACAGTATTAATATTTTAATCAAGTTATGAATATGCATGAAATAATTTGGCGTGGAAAGCTCTTTCAAGTAGCTTTCTTTGTCAGGGGATGTTGTCTTCTGGATATCCTGCGTATGTTGCCTTTATAAATGATACTGTGTATTGTCTTGTTAACATGGACAGAAAATCAATTACTCGAGGAAATTCTACAATGCTGCACTTTTGTTCTCCCAGCTCTTCTCCCAGACTGTGCCGTTTCTCTCTCATTCGGACAGGATTTCTGGAGGACAGACTGAGCTGAGAATTGTGAGCAGTCAGAGCTGTGTAGGTAACAAAAGCAAGACGGTATTGAAAAGAAATCACCAGACTGAGACATTAAGATTTATTTTCTCACTGTGACTCAAACGCTGTGAATTTACACAAATCAGGTGGACCAAGAATTCAAAGCACCTATTAAACCGTGGGTCTCTAGTTGGATGTTTCAAAGTAGGTATTTGGCCACTTCTTAGTGGTTTTGTGTCCTCTGGTCTCAATTTGAATATCCCATAATTGTCAATTAGTTTGGAACCCGATTTTTGGCTTTGGATCCTAACAGTGTTGGATTTCATTTCTGTGTTCCCTACTTTCTCATCAGGGAAACAAGGGCAATCCTTCTTTTTCTCTCCCTTCCTTCAGTTAATTGATAAATTCTTTGTCATGAGGTAACCAAACCCATTGAACATTCTTGGAGCTTTTTCAGTGTTTGTTTCACAAACAGTAATGGTAATAGAAAGTGAGAACCTCAGTGTGCTTGCTAACCTGTTTAAAAATAGGTGCGTTGTTGTAAACTGTAATTTACATGTTCAAGTGAGGGGAAAATTTGTTTTTTGGTGCAGGTTGAAGTCTAATTCACTGAGTAGGGTTAATGTAGAGTTAAGGAAAGACCTGCTGTAGAAAAGAGCCTCTCTGGTGCTTAGGATCTGAGAACACACATCAAAGGTTTCATATTGAGCAACAGACTTGTTCCAGCGCTCAGCAGAGTTGGTCACACCTTTGAAGTGATGGGAGAGCTAGAACGACTTGGAGCTCCTGTAACTCCCGGATATATCACAAAATAACCTGAATTTTAACTTTGCTCGGCACTGTGTCCTTGACAGTTTACTGTGAAAACAAAATAAACGCCTAAATACCAGTTATACCTGGTGTCATATGAAGCACACAACAAAATGACCGTGTGCCTGTCCTGACGTGTATGAATTATCGGGGAGCTCCCAGGGACACGCGGTACCGTTCTGGGTTTTACGGCCAGGTTTTGGTAGCAGGGGGGCTGCAAGGGTGGCTCTGATGGTCTGATCACAGTCTGCATTCCCCATCCCTCTGTACCACTGGAGGGGAGGAGGGAGAAAAAAAAAATCAAAATTAAGCCCGGGGGGGAGGGAGGGTAGGAGAAAGCTGCTTTAAGGCTTAGATTTTACTTTCTCCTTTTCCCACTGTGGTTAGACTAGTTTGCCTCAGTCTTTTGCCCGTGACAGTAACTGCTGAGTGATCTCTCCCTGTTCCTCTCTGGACCCAGGGGCCCTTCAGTGTATTCTCTCTCCCTCATGCAGCTGAGGAGGGGAGCGATGAAGCAGCATCCACTCAGTGTCACCCGGATGTTCTGCTGGTTGTTGCTTCGCTTAGTTGAAGCTTCCGATTCCATTGTTTTTGTATTGTATTGAAACAGGGTTGGATTTTACTGACTTTGATAACAGTTATTCGGGAGAAACTGTGCCTACCTGTCTTTTTGTGCAGACTCTGGTCTGGGCATGAGACACGCTGTTTTTACAGACTGTTGTATCAATATTTTTAGATTGTGAAACTGAGTTATTTCATTTGTCTTCCATGAAAGGATGGGAAGAGGGAAGGGAATTTAATGGCAGGAATTCCAATTGTCCTGCTAATAAGATAGGATTTGCAGTTGATCTACATGGCTAAACTCACAGCTGAATACACGCTAAAAGAGGATGTTATTGTAAATGCCAAAGCTTCTGCTCCAGATTTTTTGAGGAGTAAATGGTGACTTTGTGTCTCTAGTTGAATCTTGTTGTTGAATCCCATTTACTCACAGTCTTTGGCACTTGGTGTTTATTTGCTTCCAGCCTGATTGAGGATGTTTTATAGTGAGAATGCTACTAAGACTGATAGGGTTCCTGGGGGGAAAATTTTTCTTTAATAAATTGATTCTTATACTTTGATCTAAGCACAGTCAAGATTGGGCACAAATGTGATCCTTATGGGAAAGAATTTAATAAAAATTACAGTCTTACTGCTGAGAATGTACTCATATCTGGCACAATAAATCAAGATCTTTAGAGTCTCCCAGTCTGTCAGAGACTTTGAAAAGTGAGTACTTGGAAATAGCTGGCAGAATTATTGATGCTAAAAATGAATTAATGATAATATTTAGCGTGTCTTGTAACTTTTTTCTGTGGTAAGGACTGTGCTGGTACTGAACAGGGGATGCCTGAGTGCTGCATCTGTATTGGCAAGGATTACTGGACAAGGACAGAAAGCGAAAGGCAGCACTCACGTCCCTAATTAGAGTATTGGTTGTGATCCACTAATGAAGAGCAGGGACTTGGGCTTGGATGGTTAAGGAAGGCCTCACTCATTTCTGGACCAGAACAGCTGCTTTACAGTAGATCCAGTTGTGCTGTCTGCATGGAAGAGAGAAAGTTGTCATCAGCTGTAGCACTTGAACTAGGCTTTTCATGACTATATGGGTTTTCAAGTACCTTCCATTCACATTTTTCTCTTGCCTTTAAATGTTAAATTTGTCATCGTCGGACCACAAGTCATTGCTATGCAAGAAACTCTGTGATTGATTGATAAGATTCTGTAGAAAACAAGTTTGGGAATGTTTCTTCATTTTAAATCAGATTGCTACAGTCACCGTGTATTGTATTTGTTTGTTTCTCTGCATTACAAAACACTTCTAGTTTTACTACCTGAATGGCCAAGTATTTTCCTTGTTAAAATACCACTGAATTTTAATTAAAATTGGGTATGAATGCAATAAGGGGGAGTTGTTTTACTGGAGGGTAGGTAACAGCATTTACAACTGGTGTTTTCATAGTAAGTGGCTGATTGAGATTAATTATTGAGGTGAATTCCAGAGAGTTGGGAGGAAGAGGGGTGAGGAAGATTGTACAGAGAGGTATAGAAAACATCTGTTTTTTTTTCCTGGGAAAGGTAGAAATAATTGAGCTGTTTAATCTGGAACTTATGGCAGTGTTCTTCACAGGTAAGCAGCTCCACTGAGATGTACGAAGACAACAAACTGCTCTTCACATCCTCTGGGAATTGGATGGAAAGGAAAGATTTTTAAATTTGTAGCAAGGCAAACTTAGGTTGAGTGTGGAGAAATACGTTCTAATTGTAAGGACTTCGAGCGCTGTGATAGACTGCCTGAGGATAGGTAGGGTCTCCACCGATGGCAGTTTTAAAATGCAAGTTACACTAAAGTGTTTCAGGAGTATTTTCATCAAGTTTTGCTGTGCTGTGAGGGCACAGACTGGGTGGTCCTGTAAGCTGGCACGAATCGACTGAGTGGACTGAGGTTTCTATTGCCTGAGAGTATCCCAGGTGTGTGGGTAAAAGTTTGAAGAGAAATTTCTTGTGAGAGATTTTTGACTCACCTTGATGGGCAGGAAAGGAAAGAGCGGTACCAAATTGAAATTACTTGGAGAATACTTCGGCAATCACTGAACAGAAGCTGATGGTCCCTTCTGCAGGGCGTTGCCCTGCCAAGGTTTGTGTGCTAAATATTCTGCATTGACCAGATTGTGGGAAAAATGAAAACTTGGATCAGGTGAAATGTTTTACTGGGCAATCTGATGTTTTAGCCTGTATTGGTGGAGAAGTTTTACTGCTTTTTTAGCACGTGTAATGGAGGTGTAAATGCTAGCTCAGGAATGTTTCAGCTCTGAAGGGTTTGTGGCTCCCTGCCAAGTGTTGTGGAGCCTTGCGAATGGAGAACAACAGAGGGGAGTGTCGCCTGATACCAAGCGTTATATTTTCATTAGCTGCCAATTCTCACTAATGGGAGAACAGATCTAATAGCCCGTCTGTGCTCTCGCAGCCCGCAGAGAGGCCATTAATAATTGTGCTCATCTGTGTCCGAGGTGCTTTCCAGGAGTGTAACTATTGCTGTTGGACCTCAGTGAGTGCCAAAATGCAAAAAGTGATGATCCCATTCCCCGTTACTGTATCTTCTTCTCTTATTATTATTACTTTTTAAATCATCACTAATACTCTGGAACATGTAGTTCTCATCTAACTGTTTTTGGACTGAGTGATTTTAATACAATTGGGTTTTATTATGAGTATCATTAGGAGTGAGGGAGGGACGGAGATAACCGAGAAGGGGAGCTTTTTTCATGAAGAGAAATTTAGCATGGTTGTGACCAGCTTCCGTTATAACTTTCACGTTACCCCAACTTTCATTTCGGATCCAAACATAATCAATACTGTGTGACATGCAGACATGACAAAAAAAGGAAACTTTACCAGACTCAGCTCCATCCAATTGCTGTGAAACTGTGTGGTTGTGCAGGGAACTTTTGAGGGTTGTTTGACTGAAAGCAGTTTGAGATGTAATCAAAATAAGCATTAAAAACACCAAGAGGAAAATTTGGACTGTCTGTAGTGTGTTTGGGTTCATTATTCAGACATGTGCTTAGTTAATTTAAGCCTTTAATATGAATTCTGTTTTTCACTTTAGGATAATGTACGGCTGCCAGCTTTGACACTTCTAACGGCAGCAGAACTCATGATTTCATTTCCCTCTGCTTTCTCCTCCCCAAACACACATTAAAATGGCTTTTGTGAAATATCTTGTATCATAGGGTATATTTAATAAAAATAGAGGATAGAGGCAACAATTAATAACATAAATAAATTTTTTTAGTAAATAAAATGAGAGATAATGCACTGAAAGCAGGAGCCAGTAGTTTTCACTTGGCTGATACTGGTTATTTCTGTAAAACTACCACTGCTGATTATCTCTGTTACATTTCTGGATGGCCATTTCTGGATGCACCTTGACACAATAAGCAGCAGCTCTGACCTCCTGGCCGTGTTTTCCCAAGGGCAGCACTGCCCCATGTGAGCAGGGATCACAAGGACCGATGGCTCTTTGACCCCAGGAGCTGCTAAATGCCAAAACAACAGGTTTGTTTGTTTCTTTTGTTTGGTTTTTTTTCTTTTGTTTGTTTCAGAATGGTTTATTTTCTATTCTGCTGACCAGAAAGCAAAGATGCAAAGATCACTTTCAATATTAGGTCAGGAGAAGTTTTAAAAATTAAAACCAAGCCAAGATATATGACTTTGACTCATTTTGCAGTGGGATTTT
The DNA here is from genome assembly GCA_013400655.1 of Mystacornis crossleyi. Taxonomy (NCBI): domain Eukaryota; kingdom Metazoa; phylum Chordata; class Aves; order Passeriformes; family Timaliidae; genus Mystacornis; species Mystacornis crossleyi. Next base: position 146,675 of record VYZQ01016915.1, on the reverse strand, counting down.
CTTCATGGTTCAGTATAGTCTCTCTTGTCTCCTGCTCTGATCAAAGCTGCAGTGCAGCATGACCAACTGTTCACTCTTTCTTCCTTTCACTTTTCTCATTTCCAAACACTTCACTTCTGTGAGGAAGTGATGGTGAAAAGGTTCTATTGAAGTTAATTGAAGAGTTTAAGTCTTGGAAACCCATTTTATTCCCATGGAATGGCAGTTTTCTAGATTCAGACACTTCATAGTGGCAGTAATGATGCTCAGTGATAATTAGTTCTGTGATAATTAGTTCTACTTGCTTTCAAAGGCTCAGCCCCTAACAAGGAGAGTGCATGGACTGAAAGTTTTTGGAATCTTTCAGGTGTACAAGAGCAACTGCCTGGCTGTGCTAACTCTGTTCTTATTCTGTTCTTGCATGCTCAGAATATCCTTTCCCTTTCCTCTTAGCTTTAAATTATGTCTTAGGAAGGAAATAGTTTACTTAGAGAGGTTTCAAATGCCAGGGACTGAGAAAACAGTGACAGTATAATTTAAGTGTAAAGAAAACTGACATTCGTTTCTAAAACTCCAACCCAGGCTGTTCTTTCTTTTTCAGCAGTGTGAAAAGATTGTTGGTTTGCTCTTTCATATTACATATTCTAAGTACATATATCATTTATATGTGATTTCATAAGCTGCAGGACTCCTGCTGTGAATCTGTATTGTTTTTAGTCGGAGATCTGAGCTTTTAACTGAGCCCAGGCTCCACAGCTGTTGCCTCCTTGCTGGGTGCAGTGTTGGCGGCAAGGAGGAGAGTACAGAGGGTGGCCATTCATCTCTGGAGGAAGTTAGACCCTGATATATATCTGTAAAATCAGTGGATATGTGAGGCACATCTGGGAAACCTATTAATAAGGCTGAAGAAAAATACCAGAAACTCTCCTTTTGTAGCACTTCAGGGAAATATGACAGCTGTGGTAATATGTGTGTATTTTAAAACTGCATCAGAATTTATTTTCAGTCTTTACTTAATCAAAATGATTTCTCATATATCTGAAGGGCTAATGGAGGCATATGTGCTAATTAAATGTCACACTGCAATTGCTAGCTAATTTAAAGTATTCAGAAATATTTTCCATCAAGTCATACTGACTCATCTGAAGCCAAACCTACCCTCAAGAACCAGTCTTCTACTTGCCAGTGACGTTAAATAAAAACCCCCAAAACATTGCCCTTGCCCTCTGTCTTTATCAGTCCCAGTAAAGCTCTATATGGGGATTATACATTGTTAATCAGAAATAGCAGGTGTATACACTGCATGTTGTACTGGGAAATTAAAAGTTTTTAGCTGTTAAAAAGGTATAGAGGTAATTTATGGATACTGGTGCTTCTGTATCAGCGTGAGTGTACAGTACTTAGCTGGTTTTAGTGCAGTTAAAAAATGATATTAAAAAAAGCCTATGAAGAACCAATAAAACATTAGCTTCTATTCCCATGCTTCTTTTGCATTCAGTACCTATTGCAGCATAAATTCTGATAGATATTTTAAATTAACTCTTTCCTTTTGATTTCATTAGAGGAGTTGAAGCTGTTGCTTTCCTGCCTGGGTGTTTGTCAGCAGTGCATACTCGGCACGTGTAGGTACCAGTTCATGAACAAACTGCAGCATTAGGAGTTACTTTGATACTGCTATGGAATGGTTTGTCCTGCCTTGCTTTGTAAAACCACACCAGGAAACATCAAATCTCCTGACACCCAGTGTTGTGCTTTAACTACAGGGAACGTTTCTTTTTCTATCAGATTTTATGTCATTGAAGTTATATTATTCATGCCAGCTTCTTCCTTGCTTATCATTCATCATTGAGTCTTGGCCATATTTTTTGTAACCCTTCTTGATGGCTGAGGAGCTGTGGATTTCCCAAGTTGCTTTAAGGTATGAAATGGCTCAGATCTCTTTGCTCTTGCTAACCTCTGAGCTGACACAAAGCTATCTCATCATGCTGATACACACAGACATTTCAGAGTCTGAACTGCTCCAACTCCACAGAGAGCAGAAGCACGGTGATAAACCACAGGCATTGCTTCTTATCTCCCTTCATCACTATCCCCTCTGCTTCAGTTTTGTTAATTTTACATGCCAGCCACAGACCATTTCAAGCTTTTCAGATTTTGTCTGGTTTTGCAGGAGTTTGTAAAATAACCACCGAGAAGTTATGGATTTTTTTCCATAATGTTATCTGTAGGCAGTAAAAAAGCCTAGGTTTTCTCACGGCGTGAGAACAAGTTATTCTCTCCAGGTACATCAAATAACATGATGTGAATGCTTTCCCCACTATTAGTGTGTTTCAGAAAAGGTAAGTTGAAGTCTTGGGTACAAATGCGAGCCGAGGTGATGTGAACAAGCAGCGTTCAATGCAGTGTGCCCGGCTGATGCAGGCTCGGGGCTCCTTCTCTTTTCTCCTTGGTCACAAATCCTCTCTTTCAGAATACCATTTTCTTTTCTCCACATGGGGAGATGATGTGTTCTCCTTTGTGGCTCTTCATTCAAAATGTTGGGCCTGTGAATCTGTGGTGCAGGAACCCCTCACTGAGTTATGAATTGTGCACATACTCTGTAATTAGGCCAACTATTACCAACTTCAGCACCACTGACACATCAGTTGCAGAACAACCGATGGCACAATTTAGCATGGCAGGTGCACTAGAAGAGCTTTCACTGCTAGATTTGAGACCCGATTTGGGGAATACTAGGGGAAATATCCATGTGAAAACATCCAAAATGGAGTTCCAACAGCCCAGCCACGGTTAACCTGTGTTTTTGGGAGCAGCAGCAGTGTTTGCTCACATAGAGTTCTACAGGCTTCTACACCTCAGAGGTGATTTATAAGAGAAGTTCATGAACATCTGCTATCTTTTTGTTGTTTGCCCAATAGGGACTTGCAGACAGAGCCATTTGAGGATAAAGTTTGCTTATCAACAGATGAAGCTTAGAAAAGAGGAGGGTCATTCCTTAGGTGTCTGGGATGAAAGTCTGGGTACCACAGTCACAAGTTCATGATCATTCTCTCCTGGTGCTTTGTCAAACCATGTGTGCTGCTCTGTCCTCTGAGATGAAAACTGCGCTGGAAGCTCAGGTCAAAACCTCTGTGAGGATATTTATGCTCTGTTTGATTCGTTCACTATCAGTGAATGGTTTCACAAAGAGATGACCCCAAGTTATTATTCCGTATCCTCACAAAACTGCTCTCGGTGCGCTGCTGCCTGGCTCTGGCTGTGATGTGGTGCTGACACGAACTGCTCCTGAAGGGCTGCACGCTGTGAAATGGAAATGAAGTCAACGTACCTCAGAGTGCTCCTGTCCTCAGAAAGGAGCAGCGTTTTCACTCAGAGTGGTGCTGTAAGCAGCCGTGGTGGCGTAGCCAAAGCAACCCCAGGGACTGGGGCACCTGTTGCTCACTGATGTTTTTAATGGAGTTCGGGCTCCTCTTTCCCTTGGGCTGCTTTGAAAGTCACAGTTAAAGGCTCCTGAAGTTAATGGAAGGCCTTTTAGGCCTTAAAAACACGTCATCAGGCTGGAGTGTTTGAAATCTTGCTTGCTAAGCTGTTAAAAACGTTGGGTGACCATGTAAAAATAAAGAAAATGCGAGGCCAAGAAGCTAAGACTCAATTTTTCTGCACTAAAACAAAGGAAGCTTTTTTGCCACCTGCTGCCAGGGGGCTGAGGTTGTACTTTGGGCCATATCACAAAATGATGAAAACCAGTTTTCTTTATCCAAGGACTGCATTCATTTCTAATAACATCCTGTCCTTTAAACAAGCTTGTGCTGACTTATGAATAGTGATAGACTGTACTTTTGGTTGGGACAAAGGAACATAAATCACCGAGTGTCAGGCAGCTTAGAAACCAGTTCATCCTCATGATTGTTTAATGGAGTACAAAGGGAATTGCCTTCCAGCTAGTGAAATCTCATATCCAGTCACCCATTGGTGATGCTTCAAAAAAAGAAGAGAATTGTTCTCTTATGAGTCTTGGCATAAAAATTTAATTAGCAGTTGAGCTCTTTCGGAAGATAAAAAA
>VYZQ01016915.1:103377-114859 GCA_013400655.1 Mystacornis crossleyi | reverse complement strand
AGAAGGATTGACCCGATGTTTATGCTACCGTAGCATTTCCACAGACACTTGGAACTAAGTATGATTTAGTATGACTGTTTAGTTGTATTAAATCTTATTTTAAAATATCGAAATATGACTAAATGTTTAAAGCATCACTTGCTCAGTTGTGCAAGAAATTCTCTATCATATGATAAGTTATTTTATTCTCCATTTTATTAACCTGTCCTTGCTGGTCTCTTCACCCTGGATTTCAGCGATGTGGGAATGATTCAAAGCTGATGATATTAAAGCTGATTATATAATTTATGCTTGCACCAGACTTGCTTGATAAAGCACTAATTAAATGAACGTAGCATTTGTGGTGTTTCTTGCGGTGCCACTACAAAGAAAAAAGGTGACTGGGAAATACTACATCATTAGAGGGAAAAGGACATGTAGCTCCTCCTCCCCTTTTCCACTAAATAATTAAAATCAGTCAGCTGTAAGAATGAAAATATTTTTACATGTTAAAAGACATCATTTGTTTGAAAAATTAAAGTGATTTATGTGCTTCAGAGTGAAGAAATTATTGAATTTCAATTGAAATGTTTGCTATTCTGTGATAATTTTTATAAAATATTACCTCAGTGCTTGTAATTATGGTTGGCTATCTAAATTTGAACTGTTAATTATCTCTAGCTAGCAATTTCATGGAGGATAATCATATTTCCTTTACTTGAAAATGAACATTTTAAGTAACAAATGAGCTACAAGCCACAGGTTTTTGGCAATAATTGCTGCTACTCCCCTATTTTCAAGATAAATCTCTTAATTAACAGCTGTATGGCACTGTCTCGCTGAAATATTATATCCTTTTACAAAAGAATCCAGGGAAATATGAAATGGATTTCTTAGATATGCAAGGGAAAAAAAAAAAAAGTCCTGTGGGGTTTATTGGCTTCTTAATTCAAACTTCAAGTATCCTCAGGAATGGTTATGTTTAATGCTTTTACCACTTCTCTGATATAATTACCTGTGAATACTCAACAACTAGGGCTGTTGGCATTCATGAGGGGCTTGTGAAATGAACTCCTGAAAGTTTAGTTTTCCAGCCTTACTAATAAATCAACTCTTTCTAGTCTGTTTGATGTTCAGGTTATNCATTTTCTTTGCATGATTAAAGGTGTTAATCCCAAATCTACTGCGTCCTCCAGAATGGAGAGCAACTCTAGTTTTGCTCTCTTCAGATAGCAAAATTCATTCTAGATTGAATTGGAAATGAAGATGCCTAACTTTGCAGTCCCTGGTTTTCTCAAGAGTGTTATTTAAAAGTCTCTCTCAAGAGAGTTTTTGGCAAGTTTGGAGCCCGCTGGATTCAGTGGCAATGAATGTTGCTGTGAAGCCACTTTCTCCTTGGTGCCCTGGTTCACCTTCAAAGTGGGGTTGAAAAAGGCTTAAAGTCCTTTGCCTTCCCCCTGTTCAAACTCTGCTTCTCTGCATAACACCCCAGTGGAAATTCCTCTTGGTGGACAGATCAGGCTTTGCTGCTTTGCATTTTGCAGTGTTGCAGGAATAAACAACATTTTCCTATTCCTGCTGTGTCCCACACCAGGAAAAGAGAAGCAGACATCTATTCCTTCTCAGGCTGGGCATAGTCCTGGGGTTTCTCTAGTTTCTTTTTGAAGTGTTTAGGGGGAGTATTTGCAGTACTAAAACTGGTATAATCCAGTAAACTCCTTGACACTGCTGACCATGAGCTTGACGGAAGCATTCTGATCCTCCACTGCAAAAAAATTTCCATCCATGGAGATACCCTTCAGCCTGTCTTCTAACTGTATTTTGTATGCTAATCTGTATGCCTGGGCCAGTTTCCTTCGAACAAGTTTTAAACGACAGGCACATCCCTGAATGAGTGATGCAAATGCTTGGCACGGAGGATGGAATGAGAAGTGGTTGCGCAGGGCGTGATCCTTACCCAGGATGATGGCACACGCACGGCAAAGCAGGAAGCAAGAAGTTACCCTGATCCCAGTGGGTGGGGCTTGGTAACTCGCAGTGTTGAACTGGAAAAGAAAAAGTTGCTCTTGGCAGGGATTATTTGTTGTTAGATATCTCAGAAATGCCCACATGGCCATAATTTGTGTTAGAGCTGGAGAGGCAGTGATCTAAAGCTTGTGCCTAGGTGCTGTGTTTAAGAGGAGAGATTCTTAAAAGTAATTCCAGGATCTCAGCTGGTTTAATCTTCCCTTTACTGTGTTCTTGGAGAAGGGGGACCTGTTCAAGGTTTCTATCCACAGAAACGGAGAACTAGGCTATGGAAAAGGTTCACTTTTAGGACTTCTTGTAAAAGGCGCTATGAACCGAACAAATCAAAACTTAGTTCTCATATTTTGGTGGCAGTGAGATGCATCCTGAGGCCACTTTAGGTATTTCAGGTGAGATGAGGTATCTGGAAAGGCACATAAAAAAAGATGTCACCAGAACAACCCCAAAAGGTTCATAAGAATTCACTGTGACAGTGGTGCAAAAGCCATGTAGTGACCAACACTCTTGCTTTTCAAATAATATAAGTCTATTTTTGTTCTAGCATGTCTCTGCCCCCAACATCTCTTTTTTATCTCCCAAGTTCCTGCATACATTTGTATTTTGTGATGAGCTTTTCGTGTTGCTTCTGCTGAACTGTCTTTCTCTGTGAAAAGAAATTAATAAAGCTAAGCCAAAGGGAAGGTGATTGGCTGTCCCACTTGGAAAAAGAATTAAAATATTTTGTGATAATAAGCTCATAACGTTCTTTGGGAATTGTACTTGTATAAAATGCTCTTTGAATCAAATTTCAGCATTAAAATTTATGCACTCATTTGGTATCATACTGTTTTCCTTCAAGAAAGATAAATATTTCAGTCTTTGAACAGTGTGAAACTGAAAACATTCAGCAGTAGCCCTAGCTGCTGGAATTTCTCGGTAGGCTGCTGAGCAATTCCAGAGACGAATAGTCTGTGTTTGCATTTGGGAAATATAGAGTAATCACTGCAAGAATAAAGCATTGCAGACAAAGAGATGGATCGTTTTGTCTGATCCTGCCAAGAGCCATTCGAATGGTTGTTTTGCAGTTTTGTAATTTGTTGTCACTTAAGTAAGTTGAGGGGTTTTTCTTCTGTTCGAAAATGCTTAATATAAAAAAGGCATTTATTCTGTGCTTAGCAAAGCATCCATTAAAACTCGAGAAGCTGAAGATCCTCCTGGGGTAGTTTAAATTTCAGAAAATGCTCACAAAAGCAATTACAATTTTAATGAATAATTTATTTGGGGTGCTTTAGATCAGATTCTTGTTTACAGTTCCTCACCTTATGCATTTCAACTTGGTAATTGGTATGGTCTGTACAGACAGGTTTGTCAGCTCACCTAAATTCCCTGTCTGGAGGGAATCAGGAGTCAGGATGGGATCTGTGGTGTCACCAGATGCTGTCATCCTCCTTATCTCTTCTGTGAACTCACTGTTTTTTAAAAGGATGTCATAGAAACAAGCTGAACAATTGAGTATAACGTGGTTTTCTTCATTCCAATAATGATAATGCATTTTAAAGCATTTTAACAACCAGTGGCAGAACCTGTGGCTTGTCTCAGGAGACTTTTTCCTCAGTTCAGCAATTTGTGGCATCAGGACTTTGATTTGAGTTAGCTACACCAGTTGTTAAAAATATCTCATTTCCTCATTCCTTTCTCCTCTTACAACATTTAAAATCAATTAAATATTTGTGTCAGGAATTGGTATCAAAATGTTTCTTGCATTAATGTTGTTTTAAACCAAATCAGAGGGATTTTCTTGTCTTCATTTACATCGGTGCCTCCAAAATGGGCTGGTTGGTATTTTGTGTTGCTTTTACCTTCTTTATATAAAGAGAGTTTGATTTATTTTCTGGAAGAAGGCAGCCTAGAAGTGTTTTTGTACTGCTTTGCTGCATCTTTGGGATCTGTCTTCTTAATAGTTTTTACTAGGACAGTGGGCAGGCTGTAACCCTTCAGGGCATGTGTGTATTTGCATTTCCTTCGTGATGCAATGATGTTTTTGACTCCAGCTGGTGCAGGAAAAAGTGTTCAAATATATTCTACTGATGGACCAATTCTTCAGTGCAAATATCACCTTAAGGCCCAGCACTCTTCAAGAGTGAATTGTTTTTCTTAATGTTCTTGATTGACATCTTCAAAATAGAGCCATCAAGCAAAATTTCCCACATGGAGTGCACAGCAACTGAGTTGTCTTGAATTCTGCAGTTACTTTTATAATGGATATCCCACATCCCAGAGCATTTTGCTGCTAATTCCGTGGGTTTTGCTGCTGACTCTGCATGCACTGGGACTGTTGGGTCAAGCAGCTCTTTCTGGATGTGCACACCCCAGGGTAAGGGAAGTCAGTCTGAAATTCTGCAGTGTAAGGCTTCTCTGCACAATGTTAGCCCCACAGCCACAAGCTAGAGTATTATATATTACTTTTCCCTCGTTTATTAGGTGTGGGTTCCCCCAGAGGAGTGTCTATGAGTCTCTTCTTTCTGCTTTTTAGTTTAGAGGAACACATCAATCACCTAAGGCAAGATCTGCCTTTGTGTTTAGTACAAATATAGATCCTGCTGAACTTCCATGAGCACCTCCTTCTGGAAATGTGGCAGACCCTGAAAAGAACCCCACAGGTTTTTAAAATATCACCAGATTCTCTCTAAATCCCTTTTTGCTAAATCTGCTGTGCACCACACTGACAATTGCTGGTAAAATTGCCTGGTAAATGGTAGTAATCCTGAAAGTCACTCTGTGGGAACTGAACACCTACTTTACAGTTTGGGCAATATTCCTTTAAGCCCTCTAAATTGCTGGGCATTGTAGATTGCCTGAATATGAAACCATGTAGCAATTGATTCTTCTGCCTGGGAATGCTGTCTTCAGATTTCAGTTCACCTGAAAAATAATAACCTGAGATGAAAAATAGAAGTATGAAGACAAAACTATTTTTGGAGTGGAAGTATTTGAAAGTTTTTGCTTCAGGACTGCATGTGATATTGCGTAGCCAAGAGAGATTTAGTTTTGATCCTCCATTTCCTCAGCTGGAAGATGAAATTATGCAAACAAGCCCTGTTCTTGTCCAGTGTCTCTCTGGAAGGTGAAGAGCTCCAACAGGAAAGTACAGAAACTTGGTGCCTAAGTTCTCTCATCACTGCCAGTTATGCATGTTCTATAGAAACCGGGTAATGGAACCTAAAAATCTCATTTAAATGTAATTCAATTACAGTGCAAACTATCTGAATCCTTTTCTGCTTTGAACCTTAACTTTTTAGAATAGGTCTAAAATCAGGAAAGATGTGCTGGAGGTTGAAGCATGAAAAAGCTTTTGTGACTCACGTTGAAAATTTGCTTAAATGTTTTATTTAGTGTCTGATGTTTCCCCCAGAGGAAAAAGATAAATTGCTGAAGAAAAAAACAGTTAAATTTCTATGGGATAGGCGAATGTCTAGAGGCAACACAGTGTTTGCAGACGTGTCAAATTATGTGAAAACTGATTATATATGTTAGAAAAAAATCAATTTACTTCTCCCTTGCCTGGTTGCTTACATTGCTACATAGGTAACACCACTGCTGTGGAGAATATATGTATGTCATGGATCTTGTGGGAGACAATGTCTCTTCCCATTCACTTCCCCAAAAATGTGATTTTTTTTTAAAGTTTGTAAGATCATGACTGCTGTAATAAAGAAAACCCCAACCAACCAACCAAACCAGTGCTAATGACAGTTTACTGTAGTGATGTGTTTTGCTTTATCAGTTGCATTTTCAGGCCTGGGCTTCACCACCTTCTACCTGGCTGGGAAGCTGCATTGCTTCACAGAGAACGGCCGTGGGAAGAGCTGGAGGCTCTGTGCAGCCATTCTGCCACTCTACTGTGCCATGATGATCGCCCTGTCACGGATGTGTGACTACAAACACCACTGGCAAGGTGAGACACGGAGGTACCTTTTTTCCCTAAACTTTTTTTTTTGTTTTCTTAATTAGCCATGTATTTCTTTGATTTTTTTTCCGTTACACTATGTGAGTTAAAGCACGATGGGGTGCTACAGATTTTCCTTGCTCCCACACTGATTCTGAGGTTTCCTAGCAAGGTTGAAATAGCTAGCACTGACCTTCAGAGCTTCAGGTCTCTGCCAAAGCATCCTCTCCTCCCTCACAGCAGGCACTTTTGGAGTGCAACACCCATCAGATCAGCTGCATCTGTCACTGTTGTCTCAGAGTCCTTTAAAATTCAGGTGTGAGATACAACTGATGTAGAAGGCTGTGCTATTTATTAATTACACACTCACATTACTGAGTTACAATTCAGAAAACCCTGCCATCAATAATTTCTTTTTTCTTGACCCTCTTGATCACCTTTGTAGCTTCCTTGCTCTACTCATGTCTTCTGCTAAGTAATCCAGCCTGTAATTACTTTTTCCCTGTTTGTCCCTATATTCCTGTGAGAAATACCATGCATGGAATTTCTGATGCTGTTATGTAGGTCATCCTGGCTTTCTGTGGCCTTGCTGGTACAGTACTGCTGGCCTTGCAAATTGAACTCCCCTCAAGGTCCTCACTGCTCCTTTCAATTACCTGGTTCATCCTGGTTACGTGCTGTGTCCTGTTTTCCAGCACTGTGGTGGGTTGATCCTGGCTGGACACCAGGTCTGTCACTTCCCTCCTCAGCTGGGTGGGTGAGAGAAAATGCAATGGAAGGTTCGTGAGTCAAGATAAGTTGAGGGAGAGATCACTCAGCAGTTGCTGTCTCGGTGCCTGGAGCATCTCCTGCCCCTCCTCCCTCACTGACCTGGGTGTCAGCAGGGCTGTTTCTCTCACATGTTCTCACTCCTTTCTCCAGCTGCCATTGCAGTTGTCCAGATTTTTTTTTCTGTTTTTTAAATCTGTTATCCCAGATGTGCTCCCACATCCCTGCTGGGCTCAGCCTTGACCAGCAGCAGGTCCATCCTGAAGCCGGCTGGCATTGGCTCTGTGGGACATGGAGAAGCTTCTGGCAGATTCTCACAGAAGCCACCCCTGCAGCTCCCTCTGCTACCGAAACGCGGCCCCGAGTCCCAGTACAAAGTGCCAGCACTCCGTGGGTTCCTTTGCATGGTTTCAGTTGAGTGCTGCATCGCTGTGTCCCCCTCTCACGCAGCAGCACCAGGGCCAGGCTCAGCCACGCTTTCTCTTACTCGCTTGTGCTCCTGCTGTTCTCCTGCAGCTGCTTTATCACCAGCCATCAGCCTCGGCGTGTTCTCTCAGGAGCCTCCTGGTTTCCAGCAGAGCCTTATCTTGTTTCAGGACTCCTTACTCTCCTTTTCTCAGTGACACTGGAGCTGGAGAGAGCCTCCAACACGAAACTGCTGAGCACGAGGTGCTGCCTCGCCTGGCTGGCAGGAGGGACAGAAAGCACTTGACACTTGGCTGGCTTGAGCTGTCTGTTAAAGAGAAAAGGAGGAGTGTGAAAGCAATGTGGAGAGTAGAGGTTTCCTCTCAAGTTTGGAACACGTGTTTGCAGTGTATACTATCTCCTGCCAGAAGCAGGAATTATTTATGGAGTGGAACATGTGCTCTCAGACAGGTTATGATGGGTGTTTCAAACACAGTGAAGGAAAACTGCACCCAGGGGGTTGTGACTCGGTTCATCACAGCTGCTCCTATTCCGCCTTTGAATTTTAAGGAGATGGAGCTGCAAACTCATCTCTTCCCAAGAACAGTGCTGGCAGACGTTATCCTGCAGGTGCCCTCTGCTTTTCCTTGGGAGAGCTGTGCTCCCAAGGGAGAGACTTGTTCTCTCTGTGCACAGCACAGAACCTCAGGCCTCGGCTTTTGTGCTCCGCAGAGTCAGCTAACTGTGGTAAATTATTTCTGGTGGCTTTGTGTTGGAGCCTTAACTATGCTGTGGGAAATGAAAAAAGACCATCAGTTTTGAGTCCAAGACTTAGCATGGTGCAGGTGAAAGATGGAGTGTGGTACCCCTACATTAAAAATCCCTGAGTGTGCTCAGAACATTAATATTGTGAGAACTTTATGAGCTCCCTTCAATTTGGCTGGAGAGAGTAATATTCAAGACCTTAGTATTGGTTTTGGTGAATATTAGGATATATCACTGTGAATCCTGAATTCAGGATATATTCCTGAATATATCAACTGCTTTTAAGTTCCTATGTCCCTCTATAGTCCTATAATTCTGAAAATGTTAATTTACTCATGGAATAAGGGAAAATTTTGTATGGAAAAAAGTAAATACTGAGACTGAAAGAACATTCTTTTTCATTTATGGACAAAGGAAAAAGGAAGAAAAAATGAAAGAGGAAGGTTATTTCTACCATGAAATCAAACAAAAGACAGACTTGCTTTTTTCAAAAACAGGAGTTAAAATAGCTGCCTTTGCTTTTTACCCCGGTTAAGGTCAGTAAGCTAGAAAACTTTGACATAAATCATGTAGGGAATTTGTGTTACTGTAGTGCCCAAGCTGAGGCCCAAAGTTGCATAATTTGTGTAAAGGTTTTGAAAAAAATTATCTGGGCAGGTTTTCAACAAATCTTAAAATACCAGGGAACTTATAGAGGACTGGCAAAAATCTGATGTTTCTCCATAATTAAAAAGAGCAATCGTAGGTTTGACCTGATTGCTAAGCAAAATAAAAAAGCAGCTGGGACAATATTCAGTCAACCACAGTAAAAGTAGGGAAATCTGAGAATTGCACCCAACACAGGATTACAGAAAATTAATCTTGTCACAGTAACTAAGTTTCTTACAAGTTGATTGATGCTGTACAGTGAAATTCTTGCCCTCAGTACCTTTAATACCATTATAGTTTGATAGGGACAGGCTGAGGAAATCAGTCAGCTTCCAGTGTGGGTAGAATAAGCTTCTGTCTGCTTGCAAATACTGTCTGCACACAGTCACCTTTAAAATTCTTATTTGAGCCCCTGTTACATTAATTTGCGATAGATTCATTATGTTCTTTCACGTAGAGGAAGAGAACATAGGATTAGAAGACATCTCCTAGGCCATTCCATGTAGTCCTGTTCCTCAACTGTGATTTATAATCACATTTATTAAATTTATCCACCCCGGTATTAATTTTTTTCAGTTTTTCCTGCCCTTGCCATTCCTGATGAAAGGACTCTCACTCCTCTGATGATTACAAACCATCTATTACCCACTGAAAATTGAACCACGTGCCCTTTGTTCTAATATATATCAAACTGGCCAAGTAAGGCATTTAATCTGTATTTAAGGACTTTAGACAAAAATAATTTGTATTGATTTACCCTTCCTTGCCAGTAAACTCAATGATTCACCATTTTTATCACACTGTGGTTTCTTTGTAATTGAAAGAATGGAAACACAGATCTACACAGAGGATATGGTGCTGAGTAAGTCTTGTTAAAATAAAATGTGTTGTCAGGTCATATTTTAACCAGCACCTTTTGCCTCACTTCATTATTCTTCATGTAAATCTGAGGCTTTCAAAGAGTGTGTATTTTCAGTGAAATTTTTCTCCCATTGTTTGTAAATGAAACACAAGATCAGGTGAGCCTTTTATAAGAGGCAGAACTAGAAACAGAAGGAATCCTCTTAGTGTTCCATGGAAAACTTAAAATTGTCCATGTGAGAGCCGCAAATATCTCATCCAATAGCCTTATTTTATCTTATTTTCTGGTAGGAGTATGGGGTAGTAAAAGACATCAAAGATACTCAGAAGGTGTTAAATCAGTTAACAGGCATGCTTAGTCTTTGACCTTTCGGGTGCTTTTGGTAAGAATTCATCCAGCTTGAAATGGTTCTTGGCAGTCTGCTTTTGTAAGTGGGAGAAGATCCATGGGTGGCCCACCCCCAAATGGTCAGCTGTGATCTGGAACACCAGGCGTGTTTGATAACCCATGGAGGCCATTCTGTTCCCAGTGTTCATCTCCCAAAACCTAGCCAACCCTCTAAATTTTGGGTGTTCAAAATGCTGGAGGTATCCCCAACAAAGGACTGATTTTATGTATCCCCTGTGATTGTGGTATTTGGCTCCACATTCTTTAGGAAAAGTCAAGATTCACATTTTCTGTGTGAAACACTCTCACATCAACCAAATGTCTTTTATTTGCAGTTGTCATTACTGGCTGACCTTTCCCTGGTAACGTGCTTCTGGTTTTGTTGCTTTTTTTCCTCCAGATGCTTTTGTCGGAGGGATCATTGGCCTCATTTTTGCTTATATTTGCTACAGACAGCACTACCCTCCTTTGGGTAATACAGCCTGTCACAAATCTTACGTCAGCCTGCTGGATCAGAACTCAGTGAAGAAGGAAGAGAGACCTACAGCAGACAATGCTACTGGGCTGCCTCTGGAGGGAATAACTGAAGGTCCCGTATGACTTTGAGAAATGTGCAGAATGAACTTGTAGTCTTCTCACATTTCCTCCAAACTGGTCTCTTAACAGTGGTTCTTACTGCATATTTTTTCTTTTGTTTCTTTCCTTTTTATAAAGGGAAGTTAAATATTTTATTTTTAATGCCATGATACCGTCATACTTTTAAAGTTAAATTTTCAGTTCATACTGACTTGCTGAATTATCTGTTTTCAGTCTACTGCAAACAGGTAGAACTACTTGAGGGAAGGGGAAAGAATATTATTAAAAACAATCACATGTGGAGAATGGTTAAGAGAGTAATTTTGAGATGTGGCTGAGGATATAATAGATCTGGAAACAGATTTTCTGAAGTACTGAGCATCTTCTACCAAGTTTTGGTCATTTTCAGCACTCATAGATTTCGATGGGTGGTGAGTACACTTTTCACCAGGTGTTCAACATCTGTAATTTGGTAATTTAAGGCATCATCCTTATGTTTACCCTGCTGCCTTCTGACATTAACAAAAATCTCCACAGGCTGGTGGAACTTTGTATTAATTGTCAAGTTTTGCCAAGGTCATTGTGAGCTCCTAATGACTAAGCAGGCGAAAGGTGTGGATGGTGAAGTGCTTGTAAGAGCCAAGCCTTGTGCATTAGTAGTTCCACAGGATGATTCTCTTGTTCAAGAAATTCCATGCTGTTAAAATTGTCAACTTAGAACAACATATTATGTATGTTCACAGGATGGATTACAGACTTGGTATTACATCATCAGCAATTTTTGAGAACTTTCTCAGTATTTACCGTCAAAACAAATCGAAAGACAAGAACACCCATTGCTTCTAATAAGCTGAAGTCTTTCTAATGAATGTTTAAAAATCCCTAAAACTGGGAGGATAAAGAAACACAAAGTTTTCTGTGGATCTCGGTGTGCCATGTTCGTTCTTGTGTACTGACTCACTGCAGCATTGGTGATCTAAGGAAATGCAAAGATTTTCATTGGTGACATTTGCACAACCACGAATGCTTGTGGTAGTTTCCAGCACTGTAACACATCCAGAGGAAGGCTGGAGACAGTTTTCCACTAATCCCATCCCACATTTTCAGCTCACCGTGCTCTTGGGCATGGTGTTCGCCAA
>VYZQ01016915.1:71179-101541 GCA_013400655.1 Mystacornis crossleyi | reverse complement strand
AAATAAACTTAATAACCGTGTACAAGAGGATGCAACCTTGCTGTGTATAAACTTACATGGTATTTGAAAATGCCTATAAATAGGAAATGACACCAAGGAACAGAATATAACAGTGTGAGCCCAGGAGGTTCTCTAGAAATCAGGCCTTGTAAAGCTGGTACCAGTTTGGCTGTGTCAGAGGGAGGATGTTTCACTGGCAGTTACAGAATTCTGAGCTCTGCTACAGAAGCAGTTGAACTTAGCTGTGGTTTTCCTGGTGAATGTACAGCAATTCACAGTACCAGCATCAGCAAAGCAAAAGTAGTTGGCATTTGCACTGGATTTGACAGAACACTCCTCTGGTGTGATTGAGATCTTATTCCAGAAATCCACAGAGTTTAATGGAGGTTTAATCTTCCTACAAAGTTTTTAAACCATCCTACAGAAATCTGTAACAAATATAGTTTTCTATTTCATGTGGGAGGATTAGTGAAAGCCCTAGAGTCAGGGTAAGGCTTAGCCATTAGCTCTTTCTTTCAGCAGGAACCCTAGTCTTCCAGGTTATATGCAAATGTTGAAAAAGAAAAAATCTTCAATCAAAATTAGAAGTTTAATACTGATGCATAGAGCATTTTGCATGTTTTTATATAGATCTGGCTTATTCTCAAAATTGAGTGGGGCCTCCTAACTGTGCTGTACACATTCCCAGTATTTTAATGGCTTTTGATAAAAACAAGCTGTCTTCTTTGGGATGGGGAAAGCTGATAGAGCCCTCGAGTGAGTAGTGGCTGTTAAAGGATTGGAACAGGAAGCGTAATACAACGTAAAAACTGAAATTGTGGGAGTAATTGGTGAACTCAGAAAAGCAGTAGAGAACAACACATTTTAATGGGAATAATTAAATCGAAAGTCGTAAAGTAGACAATGTAAAAGGTTTGATTAAAATGTAATTAAAATTATGAAAAACTTAATGGAATGAAGGGATCTGTAGGTGCCGCAGTCACCAGTGCGAAGTCAGCGTAGGGAAGGCATTTTTGTGGATCAGTGTATTTTAATCTCATGCTTTCTCAGTGTGAAGGAAATGTAATGTTGTAATGCACCAATAAAACAACACATGAATGTGGGTTTGTACATCTGCGTGTTATCTTTTTTTTTTTTGAGAAGAATATAATTTAGCAAGTTATTTTCGTTAATAAACCATGTAGAGCATCACAAAAAATAAAAACCCCTAAAGCAGTTGTGTTATTGATAAACCATCATTACTGATGCCATTAAGATGGAACAGCCTCCCTCCTTTAACCAAAATAATGCTCTTCAGCTTTCCTCCAGACAAAGGTACAGTGTAAGTCTGCAAGGCTGAAATGTTTTAATTATTTGAAATTTTGTAACCAGCTAAACTGAACAGGTCCCTTTCCCTGGTCCTGTTCCATACCTCAAATAGCACTGGAAGTGCCGTATTTAATAACAAATGTGGTTAGACTAGAACAGGAGAACAACATCAAATCAAACACAGCAGGGATATCCTGAAACCTTGAGACTGGGAACCAGCAAAATGTCCCCACAGTGAATGTGAATCTCAGGAGCTGGGTTAGGAACAGAGCATTTGTGCTGATTCATTCAGATTTTGTTGCTTTTTCTAATTTGGCCCTCTATTTTTTTCCTTTTGCATAGAACAAATTATTTCTATTTCATGGGAAAAGAGAACCTCATTTTCCTTCTTTCTATCCATGGTAAAAAATACTTTGCTATGGATCGAGGGGAAAAAAAATCCCCAACCCTATGAAAAAGCCGTATTTTTGTTTTGTGGTACTAAAATTCGAATGACTTTGGGAGAACTGCTCTGAATCACTGAGCACATCACATATTTTACAAGTGGAATAAAGTCTTCACATGGGTTTTGCTCACAGTCTTAAATTTTTAAATTTTTCTAAAATTGCTAAACAGGACCATGTTGTTGGACAGTTAGGAGTAGCACCCACAGATATTATCTGAAATGATATTTCTTATTACTCTTACCCATCTTTACAAGATATGTAGTCTCACCTGCTATCTCAGAGTACACTCCATACTTGTCTGATAACAGAATGCCTACATTGCTGTCCTAAGAGGCTAAAACTAAATTAGAAGTTTGCACTAGGATGCACCGAGTTTAATTCAGTTTATTATACAGAGAACTCCTGTTCTACAGGTGTGCAAATTACTCTCTGCTCAGGAACTTGCTCTGAACAGAGGAAAAATATTATCATTTTGCCATAAAATTAAAATCTGCTCAACGTGTATAAAATTAAAATGGTAGGACTGAGTAGCTCCTGATGCACTGAATTGAACTGAGATACCTTTTGCAGATGCTACAGGATTTTTGCTTAAACTTGCAGAAATAACAAAAATCGGTATTCAGACTGTTCAGGCCAACTTTGGACCTTGTTTGAACCCAGATAACTATGATAAAACATCTGAGCTGCAAGAGATGTATGCTGAAGTTACAGAACTGAAGATCTGCCCATTATTATTTTCTGAAAAAAAAAAAAAAACAAACAACTTTCCGAAGGGAAAAATAAGAGGCCTTTGGGATAACCCACATTATGGAGTCTGTGTAGCAAGGTATGAATGGGGCGTGAAATAGAAAAGCCTCGCTCAGTGCTTTGACTTGATAAAAACAACACAGTGATGCATTCAGCCAGTTCAGGAGGACTGCAGAAAGTCGAGCATGAAACACGATTGAAGCAGCTCCATAAACCTTAAACCTTTGGGCTGAATCTCTTTGTTAGTTTGCCAAAAAGGCTCCTAATTTCACTGGCAGCTTTACAGCCGCCATGCATTATTCTGTCAAGCTACTAGATTTCGACATGGTCTGAAACAAGTTTATTTCTAGGAGTGGATGGGGCTGGGCACAAGGAGGCTCTGGTTTTTATTCCAGTGATTTTATATATGGCTTGCTTTTATTTGGCCTCTTGTTCACAGATGTAATTGTGCTTTTTAATTACACCCACACCCACCACTGTGTACTCTGAGCTCCTTTGGGTCCCTGGTTCTTTCCATCTCCAGAACAGGCTCTCTCCTGGTGATGAGGAGGCAAAGAGAATTCATGGTGACATGCACACACCTCCTGGATGGCATCTGTCTCCCTCTGTGTCATCTTAATTAGACTTTCCAGGTCTAATTAATGCACTTATATACAAACAACATTCACCCACAACACAGAATGCAGCTCTAAAAAGGACCAGATGTCATTGCAGAATTGCCCAACTGAATCCAGACAAGCTCCAACAGGAGGATTCAGGTTGCCATTGTCCAAACACAGAACTTCTCACTCTTCAGCCAAAGGGCATTTTTGAGAATTTTTAGGCTTTTACAACTCTTAGCCTTGCAGTGAGAAAAGGTAGTAAGTAAAGGGAAGTTTCCAAATGCACTCCCACTCTCAAATTCAAGTGAATTCTCCCCTTGACTCACAGCTGGAGCAAAAGCAGATTTCTGTTCTTCCCATTTCTCAGCTTACTTGAGCAAACTCAGACCTGCTCTGGGAGATGCTGTGAGGGACTGGTGAGTGCACTGTCACACATCTGCTTGGGAGACAACAATTCAAAACACTCTAGTTAGCATCGTGCTCAAAGTGACCTGACACCGTTCAGATTAAGAGAGAAGAGCTACTAATTAAGATCCAAGCCCATCACATAATTGTTGGAAGAGATCCAAGCAAGGGAAAGTTTGATTTATTAGTCCCAACAGGCTTGCCCAGCGCTCCCTGCTGGACACAGGGAGTAAGTGGCTCTGAAGGCTCCCAAGAGTCAGATTATTGCCAAAAATCTCCTTTCTAATAATTTTTGTGTGTTTCAGGGTTATTAGGAGAAAGGAGTCCCCACTCTACTGAGGGTGATATCTACAAATCATTTATTGCTCCTTAACAGACTGTTGAGAAAGTATCTCCTTTACCAGGCAGGCTGAATGCACAATTCTGTTGTATTGGTCTGTATTCTGTTCACATCACGCCTTATCAGCATTACAGAGCATTTGTATACAAAAACCCATTTCATCTTCATTTCCAGTCCAACAGATTGAAGCACAATGAGAGTTTCAGATGTGGGTTCATGCTGAAACCAATATAACACTGCAAAAAAGGAAGGGGGAAAGAACATTACAGCAATGTCACAATGTCACTCTAATCTAAGAGGTGTAAGCTTGTCTGGGGAGTGAATGTGATGGAATTCATATCTGCAGGATTGTTCAGTAAAGATAAAGCACCTTAAACATCCTCTGTATCAGTGAGTGTGGAAAAGGCTGGAGCTGGCTTCTTCAAACAAATCATTGCACAAAGCAAAGGGATAGAAATCACATTTCTGAGGCTTGTCTGGGGAACAGAAATTTCGTTTCATAAGGGTAGGGAAATATTTGTAATTTCACATGTTAACAAAAAGCTTAAGTTTAGGAATATGTTAATGGAAAAAACATAATCTCTCATTATGTCTCAGTGCATAAAGACTTTTGCCAACCTGTGGGACAGTGATTTCCACCCTTGCTCTTTTGAGGCTTCCAACCTTCTCACGTCAAGAAATGCCCAGAGTAACAGGGTTATTCTTGAGTGGGTGAATTCTTCCTTCCTAATTTGCTCCTTTTCTAATTCCATCCTGGGCTGAATAACCTCCTTTGGAATTTCAGTGCAACTCCTCTGTTTCTGTGAATCGCCCCAACGCGAAATAGTTTCATTTTAATTTTTGACTTGTTTATTTGCAGCATCAGCTGGAGTCTCCTCTTTTTAAATACTGAAAGGAAACTCTTGTGCCACTGACCCCAAAAGGGATGAGCACAGCTGATCTGAATACTGAGTTCAGGATAAGGGGAAGCAAAGATTGTCATGGAAAACCCCAGCTCCTGCATCAGCGTTTCCAGTAAGAGCTGGCAGGGGAGGCACAGAGAGCTGGTGGATGGTGCAGGAAGAGTGCTACAGGAATTCACCACCAGTAAGTGGATTTACATTTTCCATGAGGCGATGAGAGCAGCCTCTGCTGTATTTGGGATTTCCCAAAGTAAATGGAAATAAATCAGTTGGGAGAGCATTCCAGCTGGGAATTTGTGAAGTTTAAGCACTGCATGGTTTAATGCAGAGAAACTGGAGCAGCTTATGTGCCATGGATAAAGGGGGGAGCAGAAATACCAACCTTGTTGCTTTACGGCCCTTACTTTGTGGGAGGTTTCTGCAGCAGGGGGAAGCAGAATTATCACCTTAGAAACTTTTCAGCTTTTTTTTCAAACCATTGTTTGTGTTCTCCTATCTGCCATTTAACTCGAGCCTTTAACTTTTAACTCGAGCTTTTAACTCGAGGTGTGCTGGCTTATAACCAATCAATACCATTAATCTCTTCCATCCTTTTATGGAGAGATAATACTGAAGAAGCCAACGGGTTTTTTGAATGTGTATCTATTTAATACTTGCAGTCATTTCTCAGGAGTTATAGAGAAGTTTTATGCAAGTAAATACATGTTTTGCCATAATGCCGTCCTTGCAAAATTAGAGAGGAAAAGTTACACTACTTCTACTGCAATCTTTCTGTAAAACTACAGTTGTGAGAGCATGGTTAAATGAGTTTAATGGCACTGGTAATGGCTATGCAATAAGAAGCATTTATAAAGCAGTAAATGCAGCTCTGAAGAAAGGTGCTTACAAGGTAAATCATAGATGGAGTGTCTCGTTAGGTTGTGATAATGCATTAAATAGCCAGGGCCAGTGCTATAATTAATATTCCTGCTCAGAATTTTACATGATCTGCAACCCCCTCCAAACCTGTGGAAATAAATCATGTACTGGGGGCTGTGAGTTTGCTTTCCTCTGCACTGTCTTTGTTGATATTCACCCAGGTACATCAGCATCGTGAAGAATTTGTTTAAACATCACAACTAACAGGTGCAATAGGATCTAAAATAATCCCATGACATGAATTTCAATGGCTTTGCTGGGAGAGAGTGGGACAAAAATACATCTTGTTGTCAGCTGATGTAGACTAAAAGCTTTTCTGTCACTTCCCCGTCCTGGTGAATTTTCACTTAGTTTCAAAGGAAAGCAAGAGGTATCATTGACTCTCTGGGTTTGTTAAAGGAATAAAGGTTGGGTTCAAAGAGGGCAGCTAATCACACAGTGTTCAGGGAAGTAGAGAAGGATTCACAGACACTTTTCTCTTCTATCCCTGCCCTCAGTGTAGCATCACAACTCATATTTTATGGTCCAGTGATGTGCTTTCAGGAAACACACCGTGCTTTTTTCTTCGGGCTAAATTGTGTGCTTATGTTTTGGGTCCTTTCTAAACCCTCGCATTAGTGCCCCCAGCAACTTTTGTGAGCTAGGGCTATGACACAGGAAAAAAGTCTAGAAGCTGAGCTTGAAGTTGTGAGGCTTTTTCAAATGGTCTCTCCGTATCTGCAGTGTGCAGTGATTGCTCTCTGTTATTAAACAGTGATCCCCCAGGGTGATTAGCTGAGAAATAACCTGCAAAGCAGTGGCTCTCACTATCTCCGTTTCATTTTTGCTTTCAGCAGTGCGGGGCACACGGCTGAACAGTTTGGGTTCTGTCCAGGGAACTGGAACTGGCTCGTGTAGGTGGGGTCTGAGCCAGGTTTCACTCAACATCAGGCCCCTAAATGAGGTTTATGGGCTTTGGGCTTTTTTATAGCCACCAGACAACTCTGGACTTGGACTGCTCTAGAGGAAGTGTTAAACCTCCAGCTGCAACTGGATCCCTGATTAGGGCAAACACAGATATCTGCCTGCAAACCTGATAATGAAAAGTTTATACTGCAATTAATGTGGTTACTGGTGACTAGGAAGAACTTCCTCTGGTAGCTGCTGAAAGCAATGGAGGCCAAATCAAGCTGGGGGACCCTGGCATTAATACTCTGTGCATTATTCTCTGTGAATTTGTCTGTGGGAAGGTGAGCTGGCAGGCATGAGCAAGCTCCTCAAAACGTCATCATAAACTCAAAATAGTTCTTTATGTGAGATAAACATGCGTGAAGTCCAAAAGTGGGTCAGTCAAATTGTTCTATTTCAACAAATCTTAATGTCAATTATTCAAACTGATACTCAAGGTCTGATACAGGCTTTCACTCTTCCCCGCTACACAGTGAGTGCAGGTGGGCAATGGGTGCTCATCTGAGCTGAGCATGGTTTGAATCACCTCTCATTACCTGTGAGGGTTATTTTTTATGATTTTAATTAATTCCTGATACCATCCAAAGGACATGAAAGGGCTTGAGGGATGAAAGTAGCTCTCATATTTCCTTTCACTCTTCTGGCACTGAACTCCAATAGGCAGGAGCTGGGTTTTGGTTCGTTCTTTGTTCAAATATTTGTTTGTATGAGTCCAGTGAAAATGTCTTCCTCCTTCACATGGTGTGTTCTAAGGAAAGTATTTGTGTCATGCTGGATGCGTGCCAGTATTTCACACAGTATTTGCATGAAAATCTTCAGCTTAGAGAGAATTTATTTGCACAGAGCAGAACAGAAGCCTTTCCCTACAGGGAAAACCTGGAATAGCATTGCTCTGACTCTCCTCCCTTCCACAGGTGCTGCTTCAGTTTCTGGTGTTTCCTGCTGGAGCCCCTTTCACAGTGCTGGCTCATGAATAACTCTTCCCACTCTAAATACTTGATCACATTTTTAAGGGATCTACAGTTCTGCTCCCTTTTCCTGAAGCTTCAGAATGGGTTTGTTCCTGCTGGCATTGACAGCAATTAACTCCCCAAATAATTTTCCCAGTTTTTAATTCTGTACTGCTCTCCATGATTTGCCTCCAGTGTGGGAGAACGTGGTTGAAGTTCCCCTTCCAGATGCCTTTTGGTGCATCTTTTTTTTTGGAAGTCAAGCTAGTAAGTGCTTGAGCACACAAATTAATATGAAGGATAGTAAACTTAAAGATGTTTTAGTGCCACCACAACAATTAAATTTACCCTGCAGCCTTGGAAAGCTGTGAAGCTTCTGTGAGCCCTATATTTATATGGTCAGTATGCCTGGAATATTTAAAACCATTAAGTATTAATGCCTAGTTTTAATTGGAAATATTAATCTTTTTATTATGTGATAGGTACTAAATAAAGTTTTCTTTCAGATAATTAAAATCAAGTAGGTTAATTATTGATCACAGTTATTATCCTTTCCTCCTCCTTACACTTTGTGTTAAGTGAAAATCTTGGTTAGAATCTGGACAGGAAACATGGGGATTCTCCCTGCTTTGTTTGTAGATTGTTTCACTCATGGGCTGTGAGTTTGTTTTTTCTTCTCCCAATTAGGATTTTATTGGACAACTGAGGGTTTTTCACTGTCAGATGACAGTGTGCTGTGGGCCTCCTGTTGCCTGAGCGTGCCTGGCCTCAGGGTCACTCCTTATTTTACTGGCATGGGATCACAACAGAGGATTGAGCTGGAGGAACAGCAGCTGGCTGAGGTGCTCTGAGCTGTGCATTTTGCTTTTGTGCAGGCACTGACTTCATTTTGATTGCCTGGTCTTCACTGCAAACTAGAAAAGGGGGATTCAGGCAGTGTTTGCAATCTTCAAGGCAAAATTTATCTTTTCCAAAACCGAGCTGGGCAGTGGCTGGGTGAGCCCCAGAGGGTTCCTCGATGAAGGGCAATTTTTATACCCTGTGCAAAGGCACACTGAAACAGATGGAAACAAACACCACTCACCTGACAGGGCATAGGGAATGTATTCTGGATAATGAATTTATTCATTTCTGTTAGAATGAGGGAAGCCATGGAGTATGGAAAAGATCTCATCCCTGCACTACAAACCTTGAGCCTGGGACTAGGAAAGAGATGCTCCTTCCTGGGAACTTGGACTTGAGCAGGAAGTAACTGGAATCACTTCCTCCACAGTGTCAGCGACCACTAATGACCCATTGAATTTCATCTGGTCCAAATCGATGTTGACTAATTGTTTCACAGCTTAGCAAGTCAGGAAATTCATTCCCTGTGAAAGAAGGACAATGACTAGTCAGGACATCACAAGGAACTCCAGAGGTCGCTTGGGTTTTTCAGTTCCACAGGCAGCATTTTAAATGTAAGGCTAAATTAAATGATTACCTCTAGCACTGCAGATTTACTTTTAAATAGCTAGAAATGTGGCTTTGTGTACTAAGAGGAAATGTTGTGAGCGTTAGCGATCCGCAAAAGCGGTTGCCAGTGTCCGGGCTGGGTGGGTTTCCATGGAATGCCTGCTCATGGCATGGCTGAGGGACAGCAGCCACAGTGGGATTAGCCACCAGCATTATCAGAGTTCTGCTGTGCCTGGAAGCCTGTGAGACAACGTGTTATCCCTGTGGCGTGTGTGACTGAGAAACAGGAGTGCTCCCTGGGATGCTCTCTGGGCATTCAGGGAAGCATCCCCCATCCCATGGGAAAGCCTCCGTAACTTCCCTACATGCAGCAATGGTTAGAGACCTACTCTACCTCGATACAAGCAGGAAGGGCTGTGGTGACATTTTTCCCTCCCTCTGGCCTTGATCTGAAGTCATTCATTAATTTAAATCACTTCTGGAAGAGCACCTTTAATTTTTCCAGCTTCATGCCTCCTAGCAGAAAAACATCTCTAAACTATTTTATTGGTGTATTTGGGATCTTCTCCTCTCTCTGTGTATGCTCCAGGACAAGAACATCTGGAAAGCTGCAGACAATGACACTAACAAATTACCCTGCAAACTTTTTCCATCCCTCAAACCATGCAGCCTGAATTTAGGTTGCTCATTTGCAAATGAATCTGTCTCTCCCTGGCTGGATGGATGTGGTGTAATGACTCCCTGGCTCCCAGCTCCAGGCCATTTAGGATATAGTGAAGCTGGCTTCTTCTTGTCTCTCTAGCTGTTGGCCAAAATTAAAATCAGAGCAACGTGTAAAGTACAATAGTGTTATACAATGTGACTGCAGCAAGAGATCTGACCCTGAACCTGTAAAATGCCTGGCAAAGCCTGAAATGAAGAGAAAATGAAATACAGTACCAGGAACCAAGGCAGCACAGAAAGGAACTACCTGTGTGAGTACCTCTGCACTAGGAAAGAGGAATCTCTAATTTATTTTTATCTTGTATATTAAGTTTCACAGAACCAATCACGTTCCATTTCTCCAGTCAACCCTTGCAGGTGCGTCAGGATTTTGCACGTGACTATCAGAACAGAGTGTTTTAAAGAGAATGTTACCTCATAGAAACAAAATTAATTGCTCAAAGACAGACGTTTTCATGGCAGCCTATTTTGTAGCCTGCTTACGTGAGTTCTGCTGTTCAGTGAAAGCCTGAATGGTGCCATGAAAACAGATCATTCCTGTGTCTCTGGAGAAGGAAGGGTTTCCAGGAGTGAAGGCCCGGAGGAACACAGAGCTGAGGGGCAGCACTGCCTGGACCTACCTGGGGCAGACTGGGCACTGACATCCTGTGCTCGAGAGGGATGCCTTCTCCAGCTACCTGGAAACAGAGGCTAGACAAGAGTTAGGGAATAAAGGTCGGTATTTATTTGAAAGGCCTTCAAAGGTAAAGCCTGGGGAGCCAGAGGCTACTTCCAAAAAGGACCCCAAGATGGGTGACAAGTCCCGAGTTCTTTACACTGTTATAGGTTTGGTCCCTTTGCATATCAGCATAAATTCACCAATTAAAACTTTAGCTCTCTTCCATTTCTCCACCTCTCTCCTGGTCCTAGTTTCCACCTTTAGGCCTCGGACAGCCCGAGTGTCTGGAACAGCAAGCTCAGAGAAGCTTTGTTGTGTCTATCTGGCCTAAGAGAGCAGCTAACGAGCTACAAGGAACTTCACAGTTATACACTAGGCAATACAGGACTTTAAAAAAATATAAAAGTTAAAACCTAAGGCATCAAGAGGACGCTGCCTCCTGGTCAGCAAACACCACCAGATGGGTTTTGGCAGTGTCATGGGTTGACACCTCTTCCTGCTTTTCAGGTTTTTCTTCCTTTTGGCTCTGATAAATGCACGCGTCCCCGGAGGTCGGCGCTCGTCGGCATGTATTAGCTAGTAGTAGTTCAAACCACTACAGGCAGGAGCTGTAAATTTTGGCTTCCTGAGTGGTGCTTCTGTACCTCTGGAGTTTTTACCAATAGTTCATGTACAATCAGCTTTTATTTCCTCTACATTAATTTGTCATGAATTATCCAATATATAGATTATATCCTTAATTTTAAGCCCCCAGAGTGACAAGTCTGGAAACCCCCAAGACCGTCTATGCACCAGTTACTTCTAAAGTTGTCTAAGTAGCCTGCATTTATATTTACAGATTAATTTTAATGACCAGTGGCACAGCACTCACTGTAATAGGGCAGCTCTTGCATTCCAGAGCAGCTTAAGCAGCAGCTCGGTTCAGTCATGTGGTGCTGGCAGGAAAATCTTTCAAAAATCTTTCCTGCCAGGGGTAGCACACGTTGGGCACATCACGCACTGACACCTCCCTCAGTGCTGTGAGAGAGACACTTACCCCGCCACAGGCTTTAAAAAAAGAACTAAAAATTTAAAAATGTGTTCAGGGTTATTATTTAACCCTGAATATTTAACCCTTAACATTTAGGACCTGGCTGAAGGTCCTGCCATCTGATATTACACCGAAGGTGAAGCATCTCTAAAGTAAATTCAAGCTTGGACCAAGAACTGCTGGTAAAAAGTCTGACCCAAATAACTGAACTGGAAATAAGGTGAAGAAATGTATTCCTAATATTTTCTGATTGTTAATTATTATTATTATTAGTAATACCATCACTATTTGAAGACTATACATCACATCTGTGTGCCTTTCTACAATATATGCTCTAATTAAATATCAGATTGATGGGAAATCGGGCTAGAAAAAAATTATCATATTTTTTCATGTTTAAAATCCATTATCTATATATAAATTAATGGTTAAACTTTCAACTAGGAGGCAACCCCTGGCTTTAGGATTTGGACACTGGATTTCTCACCACCCAGATTTTTTTAATGACTGAAAAATACATGTTTAATTTACCAAATATCTATTACAAAAAGCATCAGGAAGAATTTTAGTGCTTTTTCCTACCTATTTTTATCTACTGGGAGAGAGTGGGGCTTTTTTGTGGGTCTTTTACACTGTAATTCATCAATATTAACCTGGTAATGTACATAAGAAAACAGGCATGTATCTTATGTAGTAATTTAGTCAGAAAAAAGAAATTAAGCGGCTTTTGGCTCTGGATTTATGAGTTCCCAAGTGAGATCTACCAACAGCACTGAAGAATTAACACCCTAAATAACTTTTTTCTATAGCATCTGTGAGCCTATCTCCAAATTGTGGAGCAAAACTGAGTCAAATTACTAAATTTATATTAACAGTACTAATAAAAATACCACAGCATTTGGCATCATTATGGTTCTTATCACAATTTTCTGATTCAGCAACCTCTATAAACTCTTAAACCGCCAAAATTAGGGATTTGTGCCTTTTTTTTGGCAAGGATGTATCCTGAGCCTCTGCCAGTATTGTTACTCATGCCCTGTTCTGGAAGCTCACCACTCTCTGGGGAAAGATGAAACATCTCCCACAGGGACAGTGGTTATCAGCATTTTTCCTGCTGATATGGATGTTGGTGCAGGAGGTTTTTCTCTTCCTTTTAGAGGAGTTTTTAATGCACACACACCAGATGCATAAAGGCTTGCCTATTCTGCCATGTATTTATACTCCTACTTATACTTCCAATCATATTTATGCCTGGGGTTGTTGCAGAATTAGGCAAAACCTCCACAGAAATAGAACATGAGGGCCAGCAGTGATGGACATGGATAGATTTAGGTTTAGACCTTCAGCCTTACACAGCTAATACCCTGCACAACATTATTCTGTGCTGTTTTCCTTGTGGGAGGATGCTGTTAGGAAGATAACAAGTCTTATCTGGGTAAATAATGAATAATAATTAAAAGCCAGCTTAAACTATACCTGGGAAACCTGGAGGAAGGCTTGTTTTGCAGCGGTACAGGTCAGCTATGTTTTATAGGGTAAGAAACTACATTTTCAATGTGGGATGTGTCCTTGTCCCATCAGTTCTGTGGCAATGAAGACATCCTAAACTTTTGGGTGTCTGTTAAGCTGATTAGCAGCCACTCATTAAAGCAGTGTGCATGTTGTCACTGATTGCTCTTTCCCAGCACGAATCCCTCCAGGACATGTCAGCCATCCTTCACCTGGCTCAGGGCTCCAGCCTTTCAGAGGGTGCAGTCCACTTTATCTTCTTCTTCAGGCAACGTACATCAACAGCCTTCATAAACCCCAGCATTAATGAAGTACACAGCGTTGGTGCCTGCAAATCCTCGTTAAGACCACTTGTTTGACTGTTCTCTGTCTCCTGTGTGCAGTCAGGAGATAAACTCCATTTGCTTTGACTGTGGCACCTGCACTGTAGCTGTTGCTGCTTCCTGAAGTTTTTCTCACTCAGATCTGGTTGAAAAACCCAATTTAGCGTCGTCTGTGGCCACTTTGGGGACTGCAGGTGACCTCACCTAATACACTGTACGTGTGTCAGGAGAAGCAACTTCGTGTAGCTGTCAGACAAGTTTGGATAAGTTTTCCTGCTGTCACTCAGGAGCACAGCTGCCTATTTTTGAAGTGTCCCGTGTCAGTCCTGTGTTGAGTAGGCTTGGACTGGATATCAGGAAGGAATTCTTCCCTGTGAGGGTGGGCAGGCCCTGGCACAGGGTGCCCAGAGAAGCTGTGGCTGCCCCTGGATCCCTGGCAGTGCCCAAGGCCAGGTTGGACGGGGTTTGGAGCAGCCTGGGACAGTGGAAGGTGTCCCTGCCCATGGCAGGGGGATGGAATGAGATGGGCTTTAAGGTCCCTTCCAACCCAAACCATCCTGTGGCTCTGTGCTTCCCCCGTCAGCTCCCAGTGCCCCCAGCAGCAGCTCTGTCAGAGCCCTCCCAGGCACTGCCTGGAGCACAGAGCTGCTGCCCCAGCCCGTGTCCCCTGCGGGGCTCTCCCTCCCCAGCCCTGCTGGGACAGCTCCACTGCCGGGGGATGTCCCTGACAGCAGCCGGGGTGGGAGGGGACAGTCCCGTGCGCTGTTGCTGTGTACAGGGGTCAGGCAGAGCAAGCTCCTCGCACAGACACCCAGCTGATCGCCGGGGCTCTGAGACTGGTATCAGCTGTGGGAAGAGGCTGCAGCGCTGCCTTAAGAGCATTCTGACGACTGTCAAGAAAATTTTCCATCGCTGCTGAAGCTTAACAGCTCAGGCATTTTCCAAAGCTGCTCTTCCCAGCTTTACGTTATTGGAGTACATGTCTCCTGCCTGTTCTTCCACCACTTGCCATGTTGCTTTCCGGCATGGCTGAGGCACCAAGGATAGCTCAAAACAGCTCCTATGAATTTGATATTTTTTAAAAAAAATTTTTTTGGGATATCATCCCTAACCTCAGTGGTGTGCAGCATTGAGATATTTTCCTTCTCTCTCAGAATTTTTGCCTTTGTAGGCAGCAGAATATGTTCCTCTGATGAACAGATCCAGCTGGGTGCGTAAGTAAAGGATTAGGTTCTTTTTCTTTCTGAGAAGGGGAATTAAGGGGTTCAGGGACCACAGACATCCCTTCAGCTGTGATCTCTGCCTGCTCTCAGATTCCATCCTTACTCTCTGCATGGGAAGTTTTATTGCCCCACTTTTCTAATGAACTCTAAGGGTTCTAATGAACCCTTTTCCTCCCCATGGCAGCCACCATATTTTACAAAACCTCAATAAGCATTTATTTCCCAAGTTTCAGGGCGAGCTGGCTCTCGGTGCTCCCGCTGTTTGCTTTCTATTGCCTGAGGCATCTCTGCCACCCTGGTACATTCCCCAGCATCCAAACCATCACACAGACAGGGCACTGCTCTTGGACTGATAATCACTTGCAGGAACAGCTTTCTGCTTTTCATCAAATATGTCACATTCATTGCAGAGCAGTCTCTCTGTTTTATTGGTCTCCTCAGAAATAAGTGCTCCCCACCCAGTCTTGCTGTCTACAACGTTGCTCTCTCTGCTGCTTTACAGCACACTAGAGCAGATGCTTTTTTGCCTTGCAGCTTTGTAAAAGCTGGTGGAGGAAGTCAGTGTTGTCATTAACCCCTTTGGTGGCCAACTGTGCTGCAGTTTTCTGTTTTGGGGGTTTGTGCTTTGCCTTTCTTGTCAAATTCTTGGATTCCTACACTCAGAGTGTTGTCAACTGCTGCCTTGGTTTGTTTGTTCATTTTCCCTTCTGCTGTATTAATGCTGTCTCCCCTGCATGTTCAACTTAGACCTCCTCACTCAGTAATTTTATTTTTCCTATTGCATTTATAGTTCTTGGTCTGTGAAGTCTGTGTCCCCTCACCTTGCAGGTGCTGATTGCCTTGTCAGGGACTAATTCTGGACCAGTTGCATTTCTGTGTGGCTTTTTTCATTTCTCATCATAGTAGGGTCCCAGAAAGGACTTGCTTAGCCAACGCTGTAAGATTTTTTCCATCCACTTTAATTGATGAAGCTGAAGAAAATATCAGTGCTTCTTTGGCCCAATTTAGATGGAGCTATTTGCATCATCCTCTTTTCTTCCATTCTTCCAAGGCTTTAACTACTATCCTGCTACTTCTACAATCTTCTACTCACAGTGTTTTTGTTAATGAGGTTTGCTTCCAGCTGTTAACAGGGAATCACCAAAGGACACCGACAGAGGTTTCCATGCTAAAATCCTGAATTCCAGCTGCCAGGTTGGGATGAGGTGAGTAAGATGCTTTGAACAAGGCACTTGCCATTTCTAACTCTGTTGCTTGTCTGGTTCTTCAGAGGGACCAGGAGTTTTACCCTGAGGATTGACTGACATCTCATTACGATAGGAAGACAAAGAGTTAGATGAATCCCTACAAAAAAACTGCAACGTGGTCATCTTAGCTCAGGGAACACTACTGTAGCAAGAGATAATTTAATACTTAGTTAGCCTCTATTTCCTCCTGATTAACACCACCTTGGAGTTGCTAATTGTCTCAGAAAATATATGTACTGCAGTGAGAGTGTGCCTGGCCTTTCTGACTGTCTCCAAGTGCAAAAATATGTTTGTATTACCTGACGGCTGAGTGAAGTTCGATAGATGTTATTACTGTGCCAGTCAATAAAGAGATGAGCAGAAAGGCCTACTGCAGATCGTGTGTTTGAGGAGAGCCAGCTCATTAATCTAATTATCTACAGGCCCTCCAAAAATGTGCTGCAGCATCACCTCGGATACAAGAACTGCAGGCGCTGAGCTGACAGCCCCCCCCATTCTGGCAGGACATTCCCGTTCCCACTGCAGAGCAAAGGGGATGTGCTCCCCGTGTGGGCACAGAAACACTGCACCCCCGGCTGTTTCTGAGGCTGAGTAAGCAGGTAAAGAAGGCATCCACCCCACAGAAGAGTTATCTCGGGTTATCAGTCTGGTTACTGCCCGCCTGATACAGCCAGCTGTGGATTCCACACCGCTCGTGTGGCTTTAGCTCGCTGAAATATGAAATGCTGGGTAAGAAGGCGAATGCATGGGCTTTATTTTGCTTCATACCTATGAAACTTGGAGGGGGCAATCTTAAGGCCCACAGGTACAGCCCAGTGGCTTTTAAACTGGGAAGTTGTCCTTTTACCAGGCTCCCTCCACAGTTTGTGTTGTCTTTCTTAGAGGAGAAACAGCATCTGTCAGGGCAGAGACGTGACCTTGACTCTAGGTGAAGCCTGGAGACTCTCCTTGGGACAAACAGACACCAGGCAACCTTTGATTTCAATCAGCTTAAGCCCTGAGGCTGTTTTGAGCTTGATTAAAATGCACAACTGTGTATAAAATGCACAATTTTGGCTCTGGGTGCTGGCACAGCCGGGGAAGCGGGAGAACAGACCTCACAGGGAAGCGTGCTAGGTTTGGGGGCAGAGGGTCTGATCCTTCAGCATCTGGCAGATTCCTTTAAAGCACGTTTTGCTGATGTTTCCCGAGCCAGGAGGGCTTAATAAAAAGTTGCCACCAAACAGCCCAATAAAGCAATAGCCCATGTGAAAATAGGGGCTTTCGGTGTGAGGATTTAAAGGTAACCCCAAGAAGGATGGATGTTCCTTTCTTCTGTAGAAGAAAGAGCACACAAAAGGTTATTAGCCCACTGGGGACTTTATAAGGGAACTAAACACTGACAAACACAAAATTAAAATTTTACATAAGTGCACAGGATGATTAGTTTTATTAGCTTAGCTTTATCGCTTAATTAGAAGAAATCCTTTTCCCTTGCCAATAATGCTAATTATAAAGATCTTGATACTTTAATAAATACACTCGATAAGGAGATGTTATTCTTAAGGAATATTATCATAAAATCAGGAAAGGGTTGAATGGAAAATATGGCTTTAGGAAGAGCCCTAATCCATCATAACATAGGCCATAGAAGTGGTGCCAAGTGAGCTGTGATGATTTGCCCAGCAAGTCAAAGAATATGTCAAAGCTTAGCCCAAAATAAACATAGATACCTTTAATAATCTACAAGAACATTCTTAAAATCAGGAAAGGGAACTGGCAAAGTGCTGAAAGCCAGTTTCACAAGGTAGCTTTAAAAAAGCACCTGAAGCTCTGGTGAGTGCATGATTTAGGCCCCTGGAACCCCCTGCCTACTTGTTTTATATGGATAATTTTGCTTCTAATGACACATTTGGATTCAAACAGAGACTTAAATCCTCCTCAGCTCTTTTGGGCTTGCAGATAGGGGCTCCAGTACAAAACAAACAGATGAACCCTCAATTTTCAGGCTATTGCAAATTTGAACGTAATTTTCTTTAAGTCTTTCATCTCTAATGTCTTATAGTTTGTAAAAGGCCTGCATTAAATATTTAACTTTGTCCATCATGCTAACAGAGCAAAGTCTGTATTTTTTCCTCTGTAAAGTTTTCCAGTCTCTGAGAGTTTTGTGAATTAGATATTTTATTTGAAATTTGTTATTTTTTAAAGAAAACTTCTCCAGGTTTTAGTCTCATCTAGTAACTTGTTTATTTCAGATCTTGATTTTCATTCTTTTGAGTCTTGTAAACTTGAAACTGTTCTGTTCTCTCATCGTTATCTAAAAAAGGTGTAGTTCTTGTATAGTTAAGTGAAACAATTTTTTAAAAAAAATCCATTACCTAGGAAACATTTATGTCATTCCTGTCATCGGTTGTGTGATGTGAATTACTGTTATCGGATGTAAACTGTTTTAAACAGTTTCTAGAGTTTTTCTCCTATGGGTTTATCCTGATAACCTGTGCCATACAGAGCTTTTAAACTGTTGACCACCTTTTTAATAAGAATCTCACCAGTGTGGCTCAAATCCTTGCACCCAAATGTTTTATTTTGAAGAAAGTGATGAGTAAAAGCCAAATCCGTAAACTTCTGAAGTTGTTAGGAAATTTGGACTGGCTCACAATATCTGGGTGGATCTGCATTGCAAATACAGATTTGATCTTCATTTGTATTGAAAGACTGAATCAACCTTTCCCTCTGTCAAAATAAGCCACAGCTTTGTATCAGGTAATTTGATTAAAAATTTAAAACCTGTGGGAGGGACAAAAGATTACTCACAAACCTAAACTTGGTGGCATAAATGTTGTACTCACCAGCACATCTGAGACAAAAAAACATCTCGTGAGTTTACTCAAACACTTCAGTAAGTCCAGAAAGGGGAATATCACTCAGATTTCTCCAGCCCGCAGGGGCTGTGCTGCTTCTGGGAAAGAAGGATCCTTCTGCCAGAGTTAAATTCCTGCAGCAAACACTTCCTGACACTGAAAAACACTCGGGCACACAGGCAATACTTGTCTGGATCCCTCTCCTGACACCTTGGATATAATCTCTTTGGAAAAGGGTGCGTTTCTGTCCCACCAGTAAATCACACCAAGTGGCTTAGCAGCAGTTTTGTACCACAGGGGGTTAACGAAAGGGAAAATGGAAAGCATTCAGATTTTGATTTTGCTCTGAAAGTGCTTCTGTTTTTACTATCATTATCGTGGTCTTTAAGCAGACTAAGAAAAAAAGCTCCCAATATCAAACAAGTTATTATTTTAAAAGTAAATATTAAATAATTTAATATTAATGCAAGTGTCTAGACTCCAAAGCTAACCAGGGCATGGGAAAGAGCTGTTAAAAATGTTTATGGAAACGAAGACCAAATACAAGAAAGACT
Organism: Mystacornis crossleyi; assembly: GCA_013400655.1. Taxonomy (NCBI): domain Eukaryota; kingdom Metazoa; phylum Chordata; class Aves; order Passeriformes; family Timaliidae; genus Mystacornis; species Mystacornis crossleyi. The sequence continues at coordinate 82,416 of VYZQ01016915.1, read as the reverse complement.
TTCATTGATTTAGATTGGGAAGGTGATTTTTGTTAATAATTTACTATTTTGACCAGATGAAGACTGAAATTTAGGTACAGAAGAGTGAACAGCCTCACCTGAGGCCATGCCTGGAGCCTGTGGCTACAGCCCACAGCTCCTCAGCCTGCAGCTGCCCTATGCTCTGGAAAGAGCCTCCCCAGGCAGGAACACTCAGCAAATTCACAGGCAATTACCCCAGGCTGGGATTCCTTGGATCATTTACATCCGTCACTTGAAATTTCTTGCATTAATTCCACCAGCTCAGCACAAAGCCTGGAGATTTATCACAGGACTAACACCGTTGTTCATCTCATGATCTCTCCAGTCAGAGCTGCCACCACCTTAATGGCACTGTGAGGTGCTGTGGGTGAAAAATTGCCATCTGCAGAGGGGGAACAAGTTAATACTGAAACTTTGAATAATTTCACTGTGCATAAATATCATAATTGTTCACAGGGAGCCCTTTAAGCCTGAACAGCTACAAGACAGGACGAATGTACTTCAACTTCTGTGGGGTTTTTGGCACAAACCTTTAGATGCCCAGGTGTGGAGAGGAGGAACCAAGAGAGGCAGCTCTCCAACTCACCCTGTCACACAGCTCTATTTGATTCCTCAGTTGGAAGGGGTCAACAGCCCCTCAGGAGCCCAGTGCTCAGACACTTTTCATCATTTCTGGAATTTAACCATGCCCAAAGCCCTCACAAATCAGCTTCCAAACAAAGATGGAGGTTTTTTTTTATTTTTTCAAAGTTGTAGGGCTATATCTTCTCCTGTGTATATGAAAAATATATCACTCTATCCTTAAAATTTCTGTATCCCTGAATTTCAGGCATTATTTAAACACACTACTAGCAGCAGTTTCTTCAGTTGCAAAGGTTTGTAGATGAAAAACTATAAAGTAAAAGAAATGAATGTATTTTGATTTGAGGTTGTTCTGTGCTCTTGTTGCTAAATGCTGCATGCAGTAAGAAAAAGTTTCTTGGTGTGTTCTGTCCTCAAATGACAAACATTCCTGAACTTACGTTACATATAGGTGGTTCTTCTGATAAGCACAGTTAACTGCTGACAGGGAAGGCTTGCATGAGCTGATGAGAGAGGGAATTGCTCCTTTGATTTAACAGATACTGATTAGCCTAAAAATATTCACTTAGGATAAAACTAAAAGTAAATGGGAGGAAAATTGGGTAATCATGGTCTCGTAATATTTCGGGATGTGCATGGACTCAATAACAAGTTTGGTAGTTTCTGCAAGAACACAGAAGAAATGGCACTGAGGCTACTCAGTGAACAGTCATTAATTAATAATTAGGTATGTTTAGCCTGTACAGTAGAGAAAATGGAGACACGATCTTTTGCAGAGGTTACCGCCTAAATACACATTTTTTACTAAAACATTATTGTGAAGAGTCTGATTTCCCTTCCGTGTTTCTGTGCTTTTCAAAAAGATATTTTCTTTAGCTTTTTCACATCTCAGCTGGCAACTCCCAGACTATGTGGACACAAACACCTCAAATATGCTACTTGAAAAGGCAAAAAGTATTTTACAAGTGAAGGAGGGATGTAAATGCGTGGGAAGGTAAAAGCTGTTTTACAGGCCAATCATTTAACCATGCCAAAGACATGTAGATAAGAGAGAAGCTTCAAAAGGAAAATTTTGGGACGATGAGCCAAAGACCACAGGAAAACACATCTGATCCTACTTCAGTCTTGAAAAGAAGACACGCAGAACTCTAGCTGAATTTCTCTGCACCTTGGGTATGAGTCCATTGATTTCTGCATGACAATTGCTCCTTCAAGCAGGGCTTTGTGTCACTGAGTGTAAATTTACCCTACATCGAGCCTTTCTCCAGACTTCAGCTCACAACACCCGACAGAAATGAAGAATGTAGTTCAACAGCAAGGATAATTGCTTTTTTCTTCCTCTTGTTTTGCACAAGAAAGGGATGACAATTTACATCTGTGGGTTAAAAGGAAAAAAGAAAGTGAAAATCAGTAAGTAGGGAAAAGAAGCGAGTTGAAGAGGTTCTAGTGGGATTCTCAGGAGTCTGACCTCGCTAATGTGAGAGAATTCCCCCTCCAGTGGCAGAGGCTGCCTGCTCTGGACGGCAGTGGTAGATGAGCAGGCTGGGTGCTGCCCCTGGGATGGAGGGAGAAGAAATTTCAGGGCTGGAGGGGCAAATTCCCCAAATGGTTTGTAAGAAGTGCACTTATAAATGGTTTTCTCTGCTAGCAGTGCCTTTTCTAGCCACAGAAAGCTGGTTCCTGAGCTTTCCAAATCCTAGTCACACTGATAAAACTTCTAGGAGCCTGGAAAAGTGTGGAAATTCAGTGGCTTAGTTCCAATTTACATCTTGCCGTTATATTTTAATGTCAACTTCTTTTCTTTAGGCAAACTAACCAAGTTAGCCTCAGCTGTTATTTGCTTTTTTGTAAATCCCTTTGAACTCTACTGGTGGAAAGCACTGCATAAAACCTGAGTATTATCACTATATATGAAAGAAAAATGCTGTGTTTAAGACTCGGGCATGATATTTCACACAGTGGTGCTTTGGGTTAGTGTTAACCTTCTCAGTTTATTTCTGAACCACGAGTTATTGCCCTTCCTGCATCCTGCCTAAAGTTGGAGAAAATGAGGCATTGAAGGATTAAAGCCAAATGAGCTTTTGCTTAGCAGCAAACCCATTTATGGCAGGAACAACAGAACATTCCCTCCCTTGCCAGTGATCCTTTACTTACAACTACAGCTCTGAAAGACGGCGTTGAAACTTCGGAATATGGATGCAGAGTTGAAGGCAGCCCTCTGTGTAGGAGGCAGGGGCAAATCTTCGGAGCAAATGAAACACAGAGGATGGAGAGAACGTGAAGAAACCTCAGAAATCAGACAGTTCTTCACTCTGAACAGGCAGTGCACAGGAATAAAGAAAACTCATTCCGTGGCAGTAGATGCAGAACATGACACTTAGATAGCAGGGAAAGCCAGGGAAAACACGGTTAAAATGATCCACGGCAACATAATGCTAAAGATCTGGGTAGGTTCTGGAGGGACCTGGGGCACAAAGGGAAAAGAAAGTGCAAAATATTAAGCTGCTTATTAGAGGTCTTAAGGAAGACAAGCACAGGCAGGCTGGGGGAAGTTTTGCTCAATGCAGTTCTTTTAGGTACCTGATAAGCTGCTCAGAGAACTTCTAGAAGCTTGCTTTCCTTCTTTTCTTTTTTCCCTCTCCTTTTTTGGCTTTTATATTCTTTTTTTCAATGATTTTTTCTTTTACTACAGTGGTGTTTGGATTAATGATTCCTGTGGAGCAAAACATGTTGCTCTTTGTGGAAAGCTGTTCTTTTCTTTCCATAAAGAGTAAGATGCTGTCCAAAATTGCAGGAACTGGTGCTCTTAATGGTTTCCCAGTGTCTGTAAGAAGGGTTTCGTTGATTCATGACTCCTTTTTTTTTTTAGTTCTGTGCTATACAATGGATATATTCCCCTCCTCTGCCTGTGAATGTGTTCAGCCATTTCTCTCTTTGGATTCTAAGAGCTTCAAAGTGTTTCTTCCTTCTACATAAGGCAACACAGATGAAATATCCTGTGACTTAATCCAATAATAAATAATTCTTCATTAGTTGCCCTTCTGTGACACAATCTTCTGTCTTTTCTTAACTGATTTGGAGCAAAAAAGGATATGTGTAACCTTGCTGGGTTTAGAGAGGACACTATTATTTTTATTCATTATCTTAACACCTGAGGAATAGAAGAGGAAAAAAGACAAGATTATGCAAATTAAGTGGAAAAATGTGTGAAAATAATCTCAACAAATTTGATTTGTTTTTCCATTGCATCCTCTCTAGGTAACAACATGATATTTCTTACAGTTCCTCTTCCCACTGTTGGCTAATAAAGTAGCTAATGATCTGCTACGTCTAAACCAAGTACAAATATTCCCAAATGTCGTAATAGTTCTTGGTAAACATTGCACGAAAAGGGATTGATCTGAGCAGAAGTACTTTCTGACACAGAATTCATTTGTTGTCTCATACTGTGACCCAACATATCAATGAATGATGCATTAATACCTCCTTTTAACACCTTCAGAAATGGGAAATAGAGATGGAAGCATCGGCAATCTTCTTTTATATGAAACTACAACATGGTTTTAATGTCTGGATGCTTTAACTCCTTGAGGAGAATGATGGACTTGGAATAAACTACAGAAGAGAGGAGATTGTTAGGACTAAACTTTTTGCTAGTGCTCATCTGGGACACAGGATCTGAGATTTCCAGGCTGCAACAAGCCAAGGGAATCCATGGGGCAGTTTTCCTCCTGCTCTCCCTGTGACACGAGGAGAGATGCAATTCGCTTCTCCTTTATCCCATCTGTCTGGCAAAGCAACCCACAACTACCTGAGGGCAGTCAGTAGCAGGGGCACCTTTTGTCTGACCGGTAAAGAAACAGCACAAAAGAGCTTCACACAGCCTTGACAGAGCCTCACGTGGGCTCAGCACGGAGCTCAGCCAGGGACAAGTGCCAGCGGCCTGGAGATGCCCATCTGTGTTTGGGAACACAGCTCCGATCGTCCCTGTCCCTGCTGGCTCCGCGCAGCCCCCGCTGGGGATGACCCGAGTGGGCAGGGCTGCAGGACTGACCCTCATGCAGGAGCCCCACGCTCAGAGCAGAGTGACTGGAGTTAAAACCTCTCATCGTCTGGGACTCATTAACTGTGTGGGGGTAGTTTTGTAGCCTGTGATGGGTGACTCAGCTCTCATCTGCTGCTGGACAGCTGTCACAGCCCATCTGATGCATGAACTCATTAAACTTCAGCTGCTTGCTCGTGACCAAGCCCTCCAAACAAATCTGGCGTTAGGTGAATTAAATTCCCTCGTGGGTGTCTGAGTGGCAGGAGTATAAAAACCAACATATCTCACACAATAGTACACCTGGCTTGGAATCACAATAGAAAGTTTCTGACTTTACTGATTGCAATACAGATACTTTACAGAGACTTCTAAGCCAGTTTCTTTTTACAGTCCCTTGGAAATAATGGATTCTGCTTCCTTTTACACGCAGTCATGAACAATTACAAGATGGGGACACTACTTTATGAGCACTTTCCAAATCATTAAAAATACATATATCGAGCTACCCAATGCTGTAAAACATGAGTCACTGTGCAGCTCATGAAAATACTCCTGAAGGGTATAAGAAGTGCCACTCTTTCCATTTTTAATTAGTTTCTTTTGTGCTTAAGTGCCTTTAACAATGAGAAGGTGGCAAGTTGGGTTTTTTTGGATACAGGCAGAATGCACCAGTCGAGCATTAATACGGCAGAGCCCTTTCTCTACCCAAGCAATCTTTTACTCTGCCTTACAGAAGTATCTCTAAGATACCTGCATGCTCATGTGAAACAAACTCACTTGAAGTCTCCATCACTGAAAGTGAAATGTAAATTAGAATGTAAAAGAAAATATGACCTGATTGTTGGAGGTCCAATTTCTGATTAAGAATTGTAGGACTCCTTTTTTTTCCTCATCGTGTCACAGGAGGAAAGAGAAATCACTGCAATATCTCAGTTGCAGATCCACAAATGCAGGTATAAATAGGAGAAGAATACAGAATTAGCATCCAAGATATCAGAAACCAATAAAAATAGTGATGGCAAAAAGCTGTAGTGCATCACCTTGTTTTGATATATTTGAGTGCAAGTTCGGATGAGTATTATACCCATTCCTGCATTTAAGTATTTTATTGAAACAGTATTTCTAAGACAAATAAAATGAGAAGCTGCTTCAAAGTTTTATGGATCTTTAGTTACAGATGGACTGGTTATATCTGGCCAACCAAATTATCCGCTGTGCAACTGAGAAACATTCTTTCTGAAGAGAAGCAGTATAAATAGAAATAAAACCAGTCCACTTCAGTATTTCTTGAGCGACAATGTTCCTCTGGGGTACCAGAGGACTTTGGGACCGAGTGCATCAGTTTTGGTTGACTTGAACATGCCGTATTGTAGGGAAATAAAAACTTGTCCCAGAATACTTGGGCCAAGCTTGATCAGAAGCTGTGAGGGTGTGATGCTACAGGGGATTGGAAAACTCCCGTGCCTGCTGCCTCTACCTCAGCACCTGGATTCTGGAAGCAGAGAAAGGAACTGGGGGCAGTATCAGCTGTTAGAACCTTGGGATACTGGGATTTAGAGGTCAGGCACATTTTCATTTCCCTGCGTGGTCACCCCAGATGAGATGGCCCAGATTGTGAAGAGAATTGCCTGATCTGCCTCTGTGCCCAGTGACAATAAATCAGCTCCTCTCAAAGCTGGCCTCTGGCCTCTGGGCTCCAGCAGAAGATGCAGCTGAGCTCAGACTTGGCACTGGACACCCCTTGTAACTCCTGACCAACAGATGCACTCTGTTAATGCCTGTCCTGAGCAGCTCATTAAAAAGCACTGGGAAATAGATGGCAGAGAGAGCAGCTGGCAGGGGAACCCGGTCAGAGAGTGGCTAAACAGGCCCCAGTTACTCCTGCGTGGCACCAGGCACATGGCAAGGCACAGGTGGGAACATTGTCCACATGGGGATAGCACATGTGAACACCCCTGAATGAGTCTTCCTAATGCTGCACACCTACTCATTCTGCTCTCGGCAGGAAAAAGCGGGAATATAGGATGCCTGACCCTGACTTTTAGCGAATTTAAGCGAATTTTCTCGTTTAGTTGCTTTTGCAATTTTTCCTTTCCAACACTTGGTGAGAAGCAAAAAGTTCTGCCTGCGAGTGGAGTGAAATCCAGGCTCCCCGTGTGCACAGACACGGTCATGGCGGGGTCTGAGTACCCAGTGCCTCCTGCTCTGATGGCTCTGTGTGGGCTCCTGTGCCTGTCTAACAGCCCCGCACCGACCTGCACGCTGAAATGCTGTCCTCACCGCGGGGCTGATGCGCTGCTGGGGCCACGCAGAACAGCCACAAACCCCCATTTATTTCAGGTGATCAGCTACTGATGAATCAGTTCATCTGACCGAGGAGCCCTCTGTGAGCAGCTGTGATGCTGTGCTGCCTTCCACATGCCATACTTTTTAAACAGTCACGTCTTTGGACTGTGACCGTGTTCCTCAGCACGCCACGGCCAGCTCTTATTCACTTGCGTAATATTAATATTGAAATTAGGTGACACACCCATTCCATCTGTTAGTTCCTCCTTATATTCACTGAGAGCTGGAAAAAGCTGCAGGAGCCAGTATTTTCCCTTGAGAAGAGACCACTGGCAGGTGACAATTTGCTTCTAGATTGTGGTGAGGTGCCCTGCCTTGGTAAAAAGCCAGAAGAGAAGTTGGCTCCATCTCCAGCCTCAGCTGCAACATCAGCAGAGGCAAATCTGAAGAGCAATTACACAAGGAGACACTGGGAGACAGAAAAGTTTCATGCCAGTTGAGGATATTAGGATATCAGTCCAGTGGAAATGCCACAGGGTTGGTTTGCTTTCCTAAATGTTTATTATAGAAGTATGGCTAATGTGGAGTTCTTTCAGAAGGGAAAATATTTGCACAAAAGTATTTGGGGAAAAAAACCCTAAAAATGGCAGGATTTTTTTCCTCGAAACTGAAAAAATACAGACTGAGATCCTTACTCATCCCAGTGCAAACTTCATTTAACTTAATATTGACAGAGGCAAATGGCTGAAGTGTCAAAAATCAGAAAAACAAATTCATCGGGATAAAAATTTCTTCCATTTTCCTATTTTACTCCTAATGATGGTTGTGAGAAGATCTGGGCAAGATATTGGCATTGGGGAAAATGTTCTGTGTTATGTTTTCCACAGAGTGCAACCTTTTGCAGTGGTGAGGGAAGATGTGTCAGTAAATAAAGCCTGGTCTGGAAATCAGTGCCTAAGATGGGTGTACACACCTTCCTAACTTACTTTGTTTTATAAGTTCCAGCTGGCCATTTAGTTTCATTATGAACATTTTATTCAGCTTTAATTTTAACTTTACTTTTTAATGATTCTGAGAGAAACTCTTTTAAATACACCTCAGGGTTTTTTTTTCTCTCGAGACATTATTCTATTTTGGTTCCATAGATAACAGGTTATAACCCTTCGTAGTTAGATTTTGGTAACATTTTCTCTTTTTTTTTTTTTTTCTTTTAATGAATATAAAATTTTGAAAGGTTGGACTTTTACTAAAAACCTATTTATAGAAACAGTCCCTCTGAAGCCTTATATAACTTAATCACTCAGCTCATTATCTTTCTGGTTTCATTGTCCTCTTCTTCTCCTCCTCCCCATGGCTGTCAATCCACCTGGGCACCATAAGAAAATTTAAAAATTTTCTGCACATTCTACTGCTTAAACAAATCAACTAAAACCCTCTCAGAATTCTAAAAATGCTTTCTTGACTTTTTTTTTTTTTTGTTAAATTCTTAAACATTTTAGAAAGCTATGCATGGAAAAATTAGGTCTAATTTACAAGTGTCTCATCTGGTGGGGATGAGCTTCAACTAAGGAGTCCAAACCAAGACTCAGGTCCAAATTATGGATGCTCCGCCAGCACCTCCTCTCAGTTTTCCCCACAGCCACCCTTTCTTCTCAGCTGCTTCTGATAATTCTTGGAGAGAAGAGGTATTTCTATCACATAAATGATTTTGCTAAATTTTTTATTTTAAAATAACTTGTGACCTGAAAGCAAATAACGAGCAAATTTAGACACGTGCAACTTGATTAATTTTAACACTTATGGCGCTTCATTTTCTTTAAGGAGTGTTGGTGTGGATGTTCCTGAGGAATTTATTTCGCTGCTCTGATTACCTTCATTATCCCACCATGGTTTTAGGGATCTGAACGCACCACATCTGGTGTTCGATGGAGGTCACCACTAAGAAGTTGTTGTGCTATGGGCAATACTTTGTCTCAGCCCGGCTCTGAGCTGCTGCCTTTCCCTTCAGCTTTCATCTCTGTGTAGCTCAAGCAGAACTGGCTTTGTTCTTAGCCCTTGTACTCAGCCAAAACACGGAGACAAATCCCCCAGCTTCAGAGCAGCACTTTCAGATCTGTATCACACAGTCTCAGGAAAATTTAGGTTGGAATGGACATCATGAGGACATCTGCTCCAGTCCCCCCAGCCCAGAAGAGAGCCAGCTTTGAAGTGAGATCCATTTTGAAGCTTAATCCAGTAGCTCAGCTGCTCCTCTGGCCAAGCTTTCAGCATTTCAAGGGCTGGAGATTCCACAGGCTCTCCGGGCTTCGTTCCATGTCAAACCACTTGCACTGGGAACAATTTTACCCCAGTCTCTGAGCAGTTTTCCTTGCTTTAAGAGGCGTCCACTGCCTCCAGCCATCGTATTGCCACCTCTGAGAACAGTCTGTCTCTGTTCCCCCACATGAATTTCCTCCTGACCCTCACTGCTCCATTTCTTTCCAGGCTTTCATCTCCAAGCCCCAGACGCCTCATCTAAGGCACTCCTTGTTACCTCAGCAGGCACGCTGGCAAGGCTGGACTTGCCCCAGTTTGCCAGAGCTCTTCTCTGCCTGGGTATTTACTATCCAACAGACATTTATGATTCCCTTCTCTTCCTAGGAAAGGCCTGACCATACTTTTCTAATTTTGCTTCCATTAGGGAGGAGAGGAACTGGTCGGTTCCCCTTTTTATACTGCAGTGGGGTCTGTATGAGGATAAAATACTCTTTGTCCATTGTGCTGGTGAAACCTGGGACAAGCCTATGAGATAATTTCTCAGACCATGAGGATGACTCCTCTTTCCCCATCCTACCCCTGGTCCCTAAAACTGCCTGCAGAGGCACAGATGAATCCAGGACTCTCACTGTGCAGAGTTTGCACAGGGAGAAGTCAGCATTTTGAAGTAGCAGAACTTTTTTTTTTTCTAGAGCACCGTTACTCCTCGTGGATTAGTACAGCATCCTTATCAACAAAACATTTCTGATTAAAGTTCAGAGACACTGCACATCTCTTTTTGTTGGTTGCTTTCCCTCATGTCTCCTCCTGTGTTCTAATAATCTGTGCTATTTTTATTTATCATGAGCAAATAGTCTCAGACTAAATTAAACAAACCACTAGGACCTTAATTTGCCAAGCATTACCAAGGGTTTTTTTGTTTAATTAAAAATACTTGAAAGATTCTAACTAAAAAGGCCAGGGAGTAGTAGTCAAAGGAAACGCTATCTAAAAAAAGTAATTGCTCATTTCATGTGGGCAGCTCAGGTTAAATATCTCAAAGGAACAGCCACATTCTGAAATTTTGAAAAAACTAAACTACTTTTTCTGAAAGGAAGAAGGATTTTTCTCTACTTAGATTCATTAAGATCTAAATGTAGAATGCTCATGGCTTAACCTGAGGTGCAATTACCACACCACCTTTATTATTTATACAACTTGTGATCTAAGCATGCTTTAATCCAAAGATGTTTCCAGATTTGTTTGGGTTTTTTTCTGAGTTATGATGTTATGGTAAATAAAAATCATATTTTGGGGAGAGCCTGAACATTCTGAAGCTGTAGTTTATAGAGTAGCAAGTAAGTAAAATGGTTCATATCTACATCTGTAGATCAAATATTTTCTGGGAATTTTACAAAATATTTAAGAATATATTTAAGTGTGTTTATAATGATTTGGTGCCTGTGGAACAGGAATCCAGCTTTGCCCTCTGACTCTCCTCCAATCCATTTCTTCCACAGGCCACGCTGGCAAGCACAGAACCTCTCAGCAAACATTTCAGGATTGCTTTTCCCAGGATTAGTGGACTGGCTGGGGATCTCTTTGCTTCTGGTTGTGCATTTTCTAACAGATTTATAATACCACATATATTTAATGGAAAAGAATAAGGGCAGAGAAAGAAAACTCCACAACCCCAGGTGGGCCAGGGTGAATTTGAGCACTTGCTTCATTATTTTAAAGGGCTTTTCCAACCCAAACAATTCTGTGATTTATCAGTGTGGCCTGTAAACCTGGAATAACAGAGTAACACTACCAGTGGTGGGGATAAAAAGGTACAGGCTTACTTACTGGACACAAAGAGCAACAATTCATTTTACCTCTTCTTCCAAGAGATGTCAAAGAGTTTAGGGCACTAAAGGTGTGCCTGGCACTGCTGCATGATGCTGTGTATAAATACCAATTGCTTGAGCTCTCAGGTCTGCAGAGAGACAGAAAGATCAGCAGAAGGGCCTGCAGGGGAAGCTGAGGAGTAGGGTGGAGCAGCAAAACAAAAAACAAACAAACAAAA